>QMIH01002986.1:53385-69762 GCA_003987875.1 Clarias batrachus
GATTTTGAAGAAGAGATGAGTGAAATTAGTTCCCTCGCTTCAAGGGGAGTAAAGTGTTCTAAGTTCTGATGTGATGTGGTTAGATCATCTGAATTATTTAAATTGTCTGCTTTCAAAGCCTGAATTTTTTGCCTAATATTTATGATTTTATTATTGAAAAAGTTCATGAAATCCTCACTACTGCATGATGTTGTTGTGGAGATTTCTGCAGTGGTCTTGTTTTTAGTTAATTTAGCTACGGTGCTGTGCGTACATGATCTGAGATAACTTCAGACTGTGGAATTGTGGTGATATTTCTGATGTTTAATAGAAAGAATATTATTAAATCTAGGGTGTGACCTCAGTGTGACCTCAGAGGGTCGTCTGGATTCTCAAAATGAATATTAAAGTCTCCAGCAATTAACGCTTTGTCTACAGAACAACCATGTTTGAGAGGAAATCTGCAAATTCACAGAGAAACTCCGAGTACGGCCCTGGGGGTCTGTAAATGATGATTAGCGGATCGACTGAGCTGACTTTATATTTGTAGCAACAATTTAAGTTACTATAGAGAATTTCAAATGCATTACATTTGTGTCCGTGTTTTTGTTTGATAGTTAGATTATCATGGTGATTAACTGAAGTGGACAGCAGACGTCGCTCTGGATAATGTTGTAAATGTAAATCTGTTCATTTTTTAACGAGCACTGTTTATTGACTTTTCCAGCAGGACGACGGTACTGACACACACGCTTCTAACATTACTGACGATTTTCAGCCAAAGAGTTTTCACACCATATACTAGTTTATGTGCACATCACTTTATAATGTGTGTTCACATGTGGTTAAGAATCCCAGTGTGTGTGTGTGTGTGTGTGTGTGTGTGTGTGTGTGTGTGTGTGTGTGTGTGTGTGTGTGTGTGTGTCTCCTGTGCACTAATTTCCTCTTTAGTGTATGTGTTGATAAATGAGACGAGTGGTGTTTGATTGATTAAATATAGATTTGATGAATTAGTTTATAAACACATTGTGAATCTGAGGTAGAAATGATTGTAAAGTTAATGTACGTGTGTTTGTGTGTCACAGATGAGAAGTACAGGTTTAACTCTGAGAGGAAAAAGAAAACGCAGTCTGATGACTTTACACTCGCTCGTCAGTCAGGTCTCTGCTATTTTATCTATAATCTCACACACACACACACACACACACACACACACACACACACACACACACACACACACACACAAATCATGTACGTTATATTTATTTTGTATGCAATATTACACACTACAGCATCCACACACACACACACACACACACACACACAGTGAAATGTAACATGAGTAATGTATGAGTGTGGTGTCCTATGCTGCGACATGAAAGCGACAGACAGAAACAGACGAGGTCCTTTAAAGGGCCGGATGTGTCTACAGGAGAGTGTCAGTAGTTACTGTTCAATAATACTTTAGGACTTTATAACTGTTCCCACAATCTCAGTATAAGTTCCCAGTGTAATATCTGTATAGTCATTATTTTTGGTGCATTATGTAACTTACTGTTTGGTATATTTAATTATATTTTCTATTAATTTATTTTTATTATTTAAATTTTTAATTTCTTGCATTTTTATGTTTTCCTTGTCTTGTCTAATTCCTCCTTTCCCTTCTTGCCGGTAAACAAATCAAAGCAACTGTAACCAAGACAAAGCAAATTCTCTCTGGGATTATTAAAGTTCTTTAAATCTTAACTCTAAATACATGCTGTGTGTGCGTGTGTGTGTGCGTGCGTGCATGTGTGTGTGTAATATATGTTATTTCAGCTGTTTACTTTGTACATATGATTATTCACTGAAGTTTTTTTTTTTATTATTATTTTCAGAATTAAACAAACAGACTCTGAAGAACAACAACGGTAAATTCACTGTGACATTTTTTTAAATAAGGAAATAATCAATTTACAAACCTATTTACAGTTTTTAGTTTTTGTTGCTTGATGTATTTTATAGTAGTGTATAATATCCATTCTGATTAAATAGAGTTTTATTTGTAAAGCACAACCTTGAGAGGAACCAGACTCACCAGGGAACCCATCCTCATCTGGGTGATAACGGACAGCAGGGATTGATCTGCACTCATACTGTGTGTTAGGAGGCTGCAGGTTCAGTAGAACAGGAGACGTGTTTAAGTTCATATGGAGTCCAGTTGGTTATTGGAGACTCAGGTAGACTGTAGGAAACTCCAGTCCTGAACTATCGAGAGACTGCAGTCACGWGTCCTCAGAGGACAGCTGTCTGTATCAGCCGAGGACAGGAGCGTCTTCATGGTAGAGTGAAACCGTCCTCAGATTAACCATGAGAGCCAGAAGGAAACACAAACATGAGGGGGAACTGAGATGTAAATCAACCAATCACCTCACCATCAACAAACCTGAGTGATCAATGAGAGTGGGGAGGACAGCATCTAAACATACCAGTTCACCAGAATACTCTACGTCCATGAGTCCCCCAGATCTGCTCCTTTACCTAACGCTAATCTATTTACAAACATGCTGCGCTAAATAAATAGGTTTTTAGCCTAGACTTAAACACTGAGACTGTGTCTGAGTCCCGAACATTAATAGGAAGACTATTCCATAACTTTGGGGCTTTGTAAGAAAAAGCTCCGCCCCCTGCTGTGGTTTTAATAATACGTGGTACTGACAGGCAGCCTGCATTCTTTGATGGAAGTAGGCGTGGCGGATCGTAAGACACTAACAGTTCACTCAGATACTGCGGCGCGAGACCATTTAGTGCTTTAAATGTCAGAAGTAGTATTTAATTTTTTTTATGCCATAACGGTGTTCTCATGTTTCCTTCCTTTAAAATCTTAAGTTTTATTTTTAGTCCTTTTATCTGATTCTTAATTTCTGATTCTGTTTTTTTCTCTGAATTTGATTTCCTGCTTCTGCTTGAATGGAACCTGCAGCCGTGCTTAAGGTAAGAACCTGAATTTTACACATTTAAGGGAAATTAAATTTTACAGTTGACATCCGAGCTCTAAACAATCACAATTAAAAATTAAGATAAAATATTTTTGTTTGTCTGCTTTAACACTTCTACATTTAGTCTAAATCCTGATTCAGTCTCATTAACTCACGTTAATGCTGATTTATATTTCTATGTCACTTCTATATACTTCTATTTTCTAAGTAAGATATATCTTTATTTATCTCTGTATCTCATATCATCTGTATACTTGTTGCTCGTGTTTGCTTTGTGGTGTAATTGCACCAACAAACCACTAGGACAAACAACAAACCCCAGTTTTTGTGCCTTTCGCTGGAGTGAATGTATTTGAACATCATTTGAGTTAAATTGACTTTTTCTTTGATCAGTCGCTTCTCGATTTGGTCCGTGCGTGTTCAGAATTCAACTCGATTCAAAAATGTAAATTTAAGAAGCCGTGAAAAAGAAGCAGAAGTCAAAAGGCCGTTGCTTGCATGTCGACCAGTCGCAGTGTGTCGATGTGACGTGTAGTTACTTTTCGGGGGAGGGGCACGGCGGGCTACGCTGTAGCGTCCAGCACAAGCACGGTGTCCACTTGGCACAGAAGCATAAATCATCGTTTAGTTATTAGGCTCCTCCCATACAGTTGCTCTTGACTCCGCCCATGTGCTCAACCCTCACTGTCCTCTTCCAGTTGAGCCGTGTGCTCTGTTCTTACTGTTTTGCAGTTTTTTCCTCTCGGGTTTGATCACATTCCTGTTTTCCTTTTGCTCCATGCCGAGTGAGGAGAGTTAGAGATGCCATGACACAAGACGTTAGATTTGAGACGTTTTTAACGTGGGCATAGTGCTGTTAGCTCTGACCAGGGGCGAGTGTTTGTTCTTCCCTGTGCTGATGTGTATGTTTGGGCTCCGGTGTGGGTGTGGCAGCACTCGGTCAGTGAAGGAGAACTGCGGGAGAACCTTATGGCTCTGAGCTCCACCTCGGGCGTTCTGCAGGCCGTGAGCTTGGAGGACAGACGCCTGCGTGGCACTGACGGCGAGGACGCTGCACACTGTGAGCTTCAGGATGAGGAGGAGAATGGAAGCGAATCAGATGATGTGATCGCAGAGGATTTTAGCAGCTCCATGATTTCCTGCTGGAGCTTCAGGGCTAAAACTCTGCTGCAGCTCAACATGGTGAGATGTTTATTAGAGGCCAGGCTGCATGACATCATGCTCTACTAACACACTGAGCACTTCTGGGACGCATTGGTGTTAGAAGTGTGTGTGTGTGTGTGTGTGTGTGTGCGCGCCTGACGGAGCTTTAACACATGTAGGAGACACGCTTGGTTTTTCATGCTGGATTTTAAACAGGAGGAGCGATGTGTAGATCTTCTTCCATTTTCCGCTGGGCTTCTAACCTTCTAAAGTGCTGCGATGTGTTTGGAAATGGATTTTACTTTCAGAAGTAACTTTAACATTCCTCAGCTTCAGTCCTCCATCAGCACGAGCAGATTCCACAGCTAAGCTAATGCAGAAACCACAACATCTACAGCGTTCCACGAGCACTACCGTCATTTGCCCCACCCCACTGGCTCGGTTTACTGATCCTGACTCCGCCCTATATGTTCACTGACTCCGCCCACCTCATTCACTGACCCCCCATGGAGGTTTATCTTTGTGGAATGCTCTTGTAAACACTAGGCCTGGTTGTACATCATCATTCATGTTTGTGTGTCAGGATGAAGAGTGTCAAAGACCAGGAGACGCACATCTGTCCCAACAGGACGAGAGACGGGTGTGTGAAGATCCAAAATCGAATAAGGTCTGATTTAATTATCATCTTATAACCAACACACTCAGTTTTTTCTTTTTTTCTGTTACTTTACATTCATTTTATTCCTCCACCAGGAGGTCACATTATGTTTTCGACTTCTTCATTGGTTTGGTCATTCTTTTAATGAATGGTCCAACCACATGTGTCCAAATATTAAGAACAAAACAAGGTCAAAGCAAGGTCAAATGTTAGAGTTTATCTGCTTCTTTCATGTTTTGAAGTGTAGTTTAGAAAGGAACTAGACTTATCACCTCGCTGATGCCACTGGTGTCGTTTTAAGCGAGTTTATTAAACACTGATGTGTATATTCTCAATTTCTAGGCTTCACCAAACACCTTGCAGTTCCAGAAGAGCAACTCGGTGCGTGGATCTCAAACAGGATTAAGGTCCATGTCTGACGTTGGAGGAGCTGATGTGGACCGTGTGACCGTCGTGGAGGGACCGGACCGGTACGGCGTTAAGGAAGAACTGATGCTGAATCAGGAAGGACAGTCTTCAGAAGAGGAAGTGGAGGAGGAATCTACAGGACCTGAGAATCGCTCCATCCTTCCGTCGTCTGTTCTTGACAAAGCAGGTCTCATCGCTGAACATTTTATTGCCAGCACTCGCCAGGAAGGAACATCGAGCAGAAACACAACCACAAACCTTACCCTCATGTCCCCGAAAGAGGAGACAGTGTCCGGGCCAGATCGACATGTCTGTAAGAGGAGAGACTCCATACTGTCCAAACAGGAACAGCTGTTAATCGATAAGGTCAGGAGCTACTACGAGAGCGCTGAGCAGCAGGACGCGGGTTTCAGCCTGAAGCGCAGAGAGAGCCTGGCGTACATCCCGAGTGGGCTGGTGCGCACTTCTGTCAGCCACTTCAACAAATTCCCACGCACTGACCGCTGGCCTAAAGCTCCAAACATGAACACACCGCTAATGACATCATCACACGCAGGCTCTGGCATCAACACCAAACCCGATGAAGTCACACTGCACGGTTCAGACGGCGACGTCTCAGTGAGTCACGAACCAGAAGAAATCTCAGACGGGGCTTTCCGTTCATCAGCAGAAATGATTAAGGTTTGGGAGGAAATGGAGAAAGAGGTCACGAGGTCACAGAGAGAGAATACGTTTAGAGACGCTTCACGCTTCAGGGGAACAACTTCAGTTTCTCAGAGGTTCAGCAGGAACACGGAACATCAGGACCGAGAACCGACGGCCCCTGACGATCTCGGCACCATCACAGAGGAATCTCCGGCCAAGGTTGAACACTCTCACCTCTCATAAGTGTAGTCATGTGTGTTTGAGGCTTAACGTCGTTTAACATTTTCCATAATCAAGGTATAAAAAGTGTATTATTGTTATCTTGTAATTCAGGGTAAAGAGGAAACCGAGTCAGGGGAAAATGCAGTCTTCAGTCTGGCGAAGAAGTTTACTGCGTCAAGGAGGCGGGGCTCGGACACGACAACAACCGCGGCTAATAATATGAACCTACCGCTCTCGATAGGCGAGGAGAGCAAGAGAACCCGCGCAGGTGAGAGTCACACGGGTCCAGTCACAGGCAGGACGAACATCACGCTGTTATGATCATGTCATAGAGACTGAAATGTGAGTGTGTGTGCGTCAATTCAATGTGGAAACACGTGAAGCTTATTAACCGAAAAAGAAAATCTAAAGCAAGATATTCGTTGATCTCGCGTATGAACCTGGACCTCTGGTCACTCTGACCTCTTGTGGACTAATTTGGTATTACAGTACACAAAAATTATTCAGTATTTGTTTAAAAACAAAAGTGCAATTTATCACAAAAACAAAAATGTATAAGAAAAAGTATAAAATTTCAGACAGACCTAAAGAATACAGTAATAAGTGTTAAAAAGACATCTGATTGGTTTCTGATTGGTTTTGAGGTGTTTAATGTTTTTTTGAGACAAAAGATTAATTGTTTTTGATAAATTTGAATGGTTTGTGGTTGATTTTTAAGACTTTGATTGTAGATTTTATATTTTATTATTTTGAGGAGAGACAGCGACGCCTTATAGTTAAAGAAGAAATCACAGTTTGTGTTTTTTAACACGCGTCAAAATGAACATAAACACACAACATTCTCTTCTCTTTTGCATCATTAGATATTTTTTTTCAAAACTCTGCATGGACTAATG
Source organism: Clarias batrachus (assembly GCA_003987875.1). Classification (NCBI taxonomy): domain Eukaryota; kingdom Metazoa; phylum Chordata; class Actinopteri; order Siluriformes; family Clariidae; genus Clarias; species Clarias batrachus. Next base: position 60,315 of record QMIH01002986.1, read on the forward strand.
TTTAGTTGGTCACCACTTGTTTGTAAAGTCTTCGAGTTTACAGTTTCTCTGCCAGTTCTTATCCATGTGGGCGGTGATGTTGACATGCAGAACCCAAAGGTCTGAGATTATCAGGTCGATTTGTAAGCGTGCTCGTACACGAGGATGTCAAAATGATCCGCACGCTGACTGTAGAATTTATTTTAATTTACTTTTACAAAATTATATTCAATTCAGTTTTATTTGTACAGAGCTTTTAACAACAGTCATTGTCACAAAGCACTTTTACAGGATCCAAAGAAAATTAAGGAAATTTCTATGAAATATAAGTGTGTAGAGTCAGAATGATTAGAAAGTCCCAAAAGACAAATATGTAATTTCTTCTCCTTAATTTTAATACACTTTGTCCATCAGTCAACAAGCTTTCGTATTCCGTCATTACAAACGTTTCGAGCTGTGAGCCACGAATGCACCGCTGTCTTCAGTGCTTCATCACAAGTGGCTGCTTTCAGGGGACCAACAGAACACAAATCACTGCACGCTGCTCTTCTTTCGTGTAAATCACAAGTGGGACGTCAATTTTTGCTATTGATTCCCAATAACTCTGTGTCTGATGTTGATAACAGAAGGTTTTATTATTTTTATTTTTCAGGAAACCCAAACCTGGTGCTCTCATTAACGACGTGTGTTCAGACCACACAGGATGCGACACACACTCCCTCCTCTAACAGTGGGACAGTTCTATCTCCAGAGCGCTCACACCTGAAAAGTCCTTTACATTCTGAGGGCTTCCCCTGGCCAGACGTGAGCAAACTGCGTTCCAGATACCATGCGCTAGATGGTGCTTCTCAGACTCAGCCGGCTCCTGCTGCACACACACTCTGTCCAGAGCTCGACGCAGACAACAGGGCGTCTCGGGTTCGGCGAGCCGGGTCTCTGGATCAGAAACTGCCTGTCTTTGGCTGGACCGATTTACAGAGCAAGAAGGTGACGAGTGACTACAGCGTCTCCGCCCAGGCCGCGCTACCCAACAACAGGACCGTCATCGTGCTGGAAAAAGTCAGCACACACACCAGCCGATCCCCGAGTCACGGTCAGGTTCAGTCCCCCACGTCTCTGGAGAAGACGTCCCCGGTGTCTGTGACCGAGCGCTGCCGGCTGTACGAGGATCTGGACGAGGCAGTGTTGAGAACGGGGCCAGACACCAAAAACAAAGACAGTAACGGTGATAAATACGGCAACGGCACACAGCCGGGTGTCGTCAAGAACCTCCGTGAGAAATTCCTCAGTTTGAGCTAGAAGAGGGGAGATGAAGGGGAGATGAGGGGTGAAGAGGGGTGAAGAGGGGTGAAGAGGGGTGAAGAGGGGTGAAGAGGGGAGATGAGGGGAGATGAAGGGGAGATGAAGGGGAGATGAAGGGGAGATGAATGGGGCGTTTATGACATGATACAGAGTTACAGAAAGACAATATATAATGTGTATCAGTCAGTGTTTAAGCCACCTGGTGGAGATTCTACACATCTGGAACTGTACAGTAAATTATTATTTCTTCTAGAACAGAAGTCTGTAACGGGGCTGTCAAGTCTTCTCCCGAATGTGTGTGTGTGTGTGTGTGTGTGTGTGTGTGTTTGCGCAGGTCTTCATTTAAACCAAGCAGAAGCCACACCTGATATTCTACTGAAAGCCAAGAACAATTATTTATACAGGTGGACTGAGGTGTGACTACTGCACACACACACACTCACACACACACACACACACACACACACACACACGCACACACGCACACACACACACTCTGGAGAAGACTGGACAGCCCCGTTACAGACTTCTGTTCTAGAAGATCTAGTTCACTGTAATGTAGATAAATAAACAGAGATGGTTTAATTACACCAGTGATTAATCTCATGATTAATGTATTTACTGTAACATCGGATTGTAGTTCATTATAATTTTATATTATACTGTACATCAGTAATTTTTTATTTAAGGTTTTATCTAAACAAAATCTAAACAATTTTATTTTATTCTATTTTTATTTCATTATTTTACCACTCACTGTAAAACAACACTGCCTTGTCTTTCACTGCTTTCACGATACAACCACCAAACCTTCATCGAAAATGTATTATGTAATTTAATATTATTACTACTACTACTAATAATAATCATTATTATTACTGTTATTATTAATTAATCCAATTCCTTTTTAAATTGTAAATTAGAAAGAACCGATTGGATTTAAAAGATCCCAAAAAGTAGTAAATTGTTATAAAATTTTATTAGCTTGAAATGTCAACTTTCTTTTATTATTATTTTCTGTCATTAATCGTATCTTATAATTTGTGATATTTATTAAGATCCTTAAGATGATTTTGTGCTTTATGTTTAAATTTATATTGAAAATACACATAAGATAAAGTAGTATGTCTGAGTCTCACTCACTGCAGCCAATCAGGTGTGGCCTCTGACCCGCCTCTTTAATCCAGTAATTTCCACACACTGTCAGTAGCGTCAGTGTCTAATGCATTGGACTACGGTATGAAAGGTCCCAGGTTCAAACCCCACGACCACCAAGTTGACACTGTTGGGCCCTTGAGCGAGGCCCTTAACCATCAACTGCTCAGATGTACAGTACAGAGCAAAAGTTTGGACACCCCTTCCTTCTCATTCAGCGAGTTTTCTTTATCGTGTTCTTTATCGTGTTCTTTATTGTGTTCTTTCTTGTGTTCTTTCTTGTGTTCTTTAGCCCAAACGCGTCTCTTCTGCTTGTTGTCTGTCCTTAGCAGTGGTTTCCTAGCAGATCTTCTACATGAAGGCCTGATTCACACAGTCTCCTCTTAACAGTTGTTCTAGAGATGTGTCTGCTGCTAGAACTCTGTGTGGCATTGACCTGCTCTCTGATCTGAGCTGCTGTTAACCGCCGATTTCTGAGGCTGGTGACTCGGATGAACTTCTCCTCCGCAGCAGAGGTGACTCTCGGTCTTCCTTTCCTGGGCCGGTCCGCATGTCAGACAGTTTCTTTGTAGCGCTTGATGCTTTTTGCGACTGCACTTGGGGACACTTTCAAAGTTTTCCCAATTTTTCCGACTGACTGACCTTCATTTCTTAAAGTAATGACGCCCGCTCGTTTTTTTCTTCACTTAGCTGCTTTTTTCTTGCCATAATACAAATTCAACCTCTTTGAATGAGAAAGGGTGTCCAAACTTTTGCTCTGTACTGTATACATTTCACACACACACACACACACACACACATATATATATAATATACATATATAAACATAAATATACATATAATAATGTTATATTTATGTTATTTGGTCATGTTCACTCATGGGGTAACACTATGATGATTCAATATACATAATTATGCTTATAATATTATTATACTTAATTAGAGAGATTCTGTTTGATGCAGATTGACCTGTATATCAACTTGATAACTAGTGAATGCTATTAAATGCCACATATGTTTAACCCATGTGTGAACATGACCAAATTACAGCATAAACACTAATGTATATATATAATTTATTTATTTATTTATTTTATTCTTTCTTGGTATGGTACCTTTACTAGCATTTAAAACTATTTATCATAATAAGTGGTGCTGAGGTTTCTAATAAACCGAAAAGATAAACACAAAAAAGATGGACAGCTATTGATTTAATTATCATTTTAAATATTTATCAACAACATCCATCCATCAATGCAGTATGTCTGCATTTTAATCGATAAATCAATGCGCTTATCACCTTTTGATCAACAACGCTGCCTTTTGTAAAGTGAATCTGTGAGCCGCGGGTTTGAAATTGTAGATTAATTTTAAAGCACGATTTAGGGCATCACATTTCATTATTATAAACATCATTTATGAATTACACTCGAACGAGCGGTAGAGCTCTGATTAGACTACGTACAGTTGGAAATCCCGGAGCCCATGCCTCATTTAAACAAAAAAAATGTAATTAACAAATATTGTTAGTAAACAACAGTAGCACAAGTTCAGGAAAAAAATGTTTAAGGTGTGCCAGCTGGCACTGTTCTTATATTGCTCTTTGTCAGGGTAAATTGTTCACTGACAACCCCGTAAAATTCCATGTACTTTAAATAGGTCCTGTAAATCTGTATGAATAAACCGAGATGCCCACCCCCAGTGAAAATGGCGAATTCAGGGAATGGCTCCCCGCGAGAGGTAAGCAAGATGTCGCCGCTGTGTATGGCCCGCCGTCCTACTCTGTCTTGTTTTTTTATTAATTGCTGTGTTTATTCTAATTGTCTCTTATGATGTATCATCTCTGCTGGTACATGATCGCCTGACACTGTTATAGATACGGGCTACTATGAACAACCTGCCTGACTGTACTAACAGTGGACATTCAAAGACACCGCCACTTTTTCTAGCCTCTGTATTTGCGCATCTATGGTGTCCTGTTTAACCGTTACATCGCAACAAGAAGCGCAAGAGACGCGGAAAGAGAGGAGGTATCCTCATCAAACTGAAAGCCTATCTGGCCTCCTGTGTGGATAATCCGGTCTTTGCTCTAAATGGAGTATCAACTGAATGTGGGAATTTCGACCTGCGTCGCTCTCAGTAGTACAGCTATCGGTGGCTCAGAACGGCTGTCCCGGATGACGGGTGCTCGCTTCCGTGTCGCTGGCCGGTGAGGATTCAGGCACGGGGCTGTGTACAGGGAAATCTGCGCCCGCTCAGTCGAGCCCCAAAGCAGAGCTGTAAGGCGGTACGTACTGCCTTGTTGAACACGCGATCACTCACAAATAAGACTTTCATTCTGAACGATCTGATTTCCACTCGCGATTTATTTTCCTCACGGAAACTTGGCTAAAACAAGGTGATAACAGCGCCTTCTCCTCCCTCCTCCCTCCCGGCTATTCCTTCTTGAGCGTGCCGCGGGTGTCCCGTCGCGGTGGAGGACTGGCTGCGGTTTTCAAACAAAAATTCAGCTGCCGGTTACTCCCATGTAAAAGCTACAATAGCTTTGAGCTAGAACTGGTTTTGATTCAGTTTGCATGTCCTTTACTATGTGCTATTACTTATCGTCCACCTAAATACAATAAGGACTTTATCTCTGAGTTTTCAGAGCTACTTTCTGAATTAATGCCAAAATATGTCAGTTTACTCATTTGTGGAGATTTTAATATTCATGTCTGAAAGTCATTTACCAGTTGGCTGGATGGACAGCAAAGTCTTTTGAACTCCTTTGACCTGACCCAATCAGTTAGAGACCCAAGACATCAGCATGGCCACACGCTGGATCTTGTAATTTCACATGGACGTCCAGTATCCATCTCAGAAATAATCGATATCTGTATTTCAGATCACTTCCCTGTTATCTTTGAGTTTACTGTTTCACTATCTACTATGAAACGTTTTACTCCAGCCTGCCGTCGCCGCCCCATTACATCCACCACAGCTGGAGAGTTTGCTGATGCGTTCATGAACACTAGTCTTTACATCCAGGACGAGCCAGCTTCCCCCATGAGCCCAGAGGATTTTATGTCCACCCTCTACTCCACCTGCTCAGGGATTTTGGACTCCATTGCACCTTACGAGGACAGATCCATGAAGATCAAACCTGACCCTTGGCTAAATAATACCACTCGTGCCCATAGGCAGCACTGCAGACAAGCCGAGCGCAGGTGGAAGAAGGACGAATGACAAGTATCACTGGGTATACTGTGTGACAGTCTTTCTGATTATCACAATGCAGTTAAAGAAGCTAAATGTGTGTACCTGTCAAATGTAATTTCTACCAGCTGTAATCGTCCCAGGGTGTTATTCAATACAATTCAGTCAGTTACAAATCCATTGTGCAACGTTCCAAAACATGTATCAAGGTCATTTTGTGATGAATTTCTTTCTTTCTTGATAAGATAGCCTCTGTTAGGCAGAATATTAACACTACTTCTAATGGTCTTGATGTGTGTTCTTCTTCTTCTACGCCCTCATCTGTGTTTAAACCAGTGTCCCTATCTTTTCTATCTAAAGTGGTCCAGCAGTTATCCCCAACTAACTGTCCTCTGGACGTTATTCCATCTCGGGTGTTGAAGTAGGTTTTTAACACAGTGGGACCATGTCTCCTCTCTTTTATTAACAATTGCCTTAGCTCAGGGTTTGTCCCAGATGTCTTCAAGCACGCTGTGGCCAGGCCCCTTCTCAAGAAATCCAGTCTTGATCCTGCAGTATTGTCTAATTTTAGACCAGTGTCTCATTTATCCTTTTTATCTAAGGTTTTAGAAAAAGTTGTCTCTATCCAGTTACAGTCTTTTTTAGAAGAGAATCATGTTCTAGAGAAATTTCAATCTGACTTTAGAAGACGCCACAGCACTGAATCTGCGCTTCTGAAGGTACAGAATGATATCCTCCTGTCTCTTGACTCCAAAAAACCTGTGCTGCTTGTGATGTTGGACCTCACTGCTGCTTTTGATACTGTTGACCACTCGATTCTCCTGACACGACTGGCACAAGAAGTTGGCCTTCAGGGTCCCGTACTACAATGGTGTAGGTCATATTTAACAAATAGAACTTTCTCTGTCATGATTGGGGATCTCTCTTCCTCCTCGGCTCCTTTGACCACTTGTGTTCCACAAGGTTCCATTTTGGGCCCTGTTTTATTTTCCTTGTAYATGCTGCCATTAGGGTCGATTATTTCAAAGCACAATGTTTCTTTTCATCTGTATGCAGATGATTTACAAATCTATCTGCCAGYTGTGCCGATTCATCTGATGCACTAAAATCCATCCATAGTTGTCTGCATGACATCAAACTTTGGCTTTCACAGAACTGTCTCTGTGTGAATGAGAGTAAAACAGAATATATTATGTTTGGCGCCTCAAATCCTTCTAGCTTTATCACTGCTGGTTTTAATTCTCCGGTTCTTCATTTTAGCCAAGCAGTCAAAAATTTGGGGGTGATTTTAGACAGCTGTTTTAACTTTCAGACACACATTGACTCTGTTGTCAGAGCAGGCTTTTTTTCATCTGCGCCACCTTGCAAAGGTCAAACCCTTTTTAAATCGGAGCGACCTGGAGAAAGCCATTCACGCTTTTATTAGTTCGCGGCTTGAGTACTGCAATGCACATTATGTTGGAGTGACTCAAGCTCGTTTACATCGTCTGCAACTTGTACAGAATGCTGCGGCTCGTATGCTGACCAGTAATCGTAAATACATGTATGATCATATCACACCAATCCTGTATTCTCTCCACTGGCTTCCGGTACAGTTCCAGATTCAGTTTAAACTTTTGGTGTTTGTTTTTAATGCGGTTCATGGTCTGGCACCTTCCTACCTGTGTGAGACAGTACATTCTTATCAACAAAGTAGAGTCTTGCGTTCTGCTAACCAGAACCTGTTAGTGGTCCCTCGGTCAAGATCCAAACAATGGGGTGATCGCTCCTCTGCAGTGGCTGGTCCTAAACTCTGGAACGCCATTCCACCTGAGTTACGCAGCATTGTGGACCTCCCTCTGTGTAAGGCAAAACTGAAGACTCACTTGTTTAGAATAGCTTTTAATATGTTATAGTTTTATGTAATATTTTTATAATTTAATCTTTTTATTTTTATTATCATTTTTATGGCTATGACTGTTATTTAATTTTTCATTTATTTATTTATAACTATATTTTATTCTATTTGTATTTCTATTTTTAATGCCATTGTATTGTCATTTTTAGAACTGTGAAGCACTTTGGTACAACTTAGGTTGCTGTATAGTGCTAAAGAAATAAATGTTGATTGATTGATTGAGGTTTTGTCCGGACCAGTGAGCTTCTACAGATTCTAAAATTGACATTGTTACTGTTTTTTTAATACCTGCAGTGGAAGAGTCTGAGAATTTATTTACCATAAGATTTTTTGTATTGTTTTTACACAACCTATGATTTCGCCTATGCTACTTTACAAATATAATATTTTTCATGTTACACTCTAAAAACTGCTGGGTTAAATGTTAAAGTGCTGGTTATTTTATCTATTTATTATTATTTAGTAGATTGCCTGTTAGAAATACCCCAAATGAAATTAATCCGCTGTTTTAACTACTGCAGAGATAGTTAATCAACTGTAGATTTCACTACTACTACTAATGATACTGAATTGAGAAAGCGCAGTCAAATAAGTAGGAGAGGAGAGTATTGCAGGAGAGAAGAAAATATAGAATAAATATATATCAGTATTTAAAGTTTGAGCTCGACATGTTTATGAGCTCTGTCGCTTGCTGTCAATGGGTGCCTAAGAGAGAGAACACGTTTGGCTTCAGTAGACACACAATACTTCAGATTGAAACACGACTACCCCCTACAGGTAATGAACATCATTTTCACTTGTGTTACTGGACCTCAGTGCAGCTTTTGACACCATTGATCATAGTATTCTCCTTCACAGATTAGAAAAGGTAGTAGGAATTAAGGGAACTGCCCTCTTGTGGCTCAGATCCTATTTGACTGATCGTTATCAGTTTGTAGATTTAGATGGTGACCATTCCTCATGTTCTCAAGTGGAGTTTGGTGTTCCACAGGGCTCAGTTTTAGGCCCACTGCTTTTTTCCCTTTACATGCTTCCTCTGGGCAACATAATTCATAAACATGGTATTAGTTTTCATTGTTATGCTGATGACACACAATTATGTAGATAATATCACCAGGATAGCTTTCTTTCACCTCAGAATTATTGCCAAGATAAGAAACATATTGTCACTAAATGATGCAGAAAAACTAGTTCATGCTTTTATCACCTCTAGGTTGGACTATTGTAACTGTCTGGTTGTTCAACTAGGTGTATAAACAAGCTTCAGTTAGTACAGAATGCAGCAGCGAGAGTCCTCACTAGAACCAGAAGATACGAGCACATCACCCCCGTCTTATCTACACTGCATTGGCTCCCTGTCAAATCCCGCATGGATTTGTAGATACTACTATTGACGTCTAAAGCACTAAATGGTCTCGCGCCGCAGTATCTGAGTGAACTGTTAGTGTCTTACGATCCGCCACGCCTACTTCCATCAAAGAATGCAGGCTGCCTGTCAGTACCACGTATTATTAAAACCACAGCAGGGGGCGGAGCTTTTTCTTACAAAGCCCCAAAGTTATGGAATAGTCTTCCTATTAATGTTCGGGACTCAGACACAGTCTCAGTGTTTAAGTCTAGGCTAAAAACCTATTTATTTAGCGCAGCATGTTTGTAAATAGATTAGCCTTAGGTAAAGGAGCAGATCTGGGGGACTCATGGACGTAGAGTATTCTGGTGAACTGATATGTTTAGATGCTGTCCTCCCCACTCTCATTGATCACTCAGGTTTGTTGACAGTGAGGTGATTGGTTGCTTTACATCTCAGTTCCCCCTCATGTTTGTGTTTCCTTCTGGCTCTCCCTTTTAGTTATGCTGTTATAGTTAGTCCTGCCGGAGTCCCTGCTTGCACTTTGCACTAAATATACTTTCACCTTATAC
>QMIH01002986.1:69812-86269 GCA_003987875.1 Clarias batrachus
CCGTCTAACCCGTCCTGGAGTCCAGTTTCTGGTTGGAAATCTCGTCGCATGGATGCCCCATGTGGTCTGCCTGGATTAGTGTGGTGGCTGGGGATGGTTTCCACGAAGACTGTCCTGTCCTCGATTGATGCCGACAGCTGTTCTCTCTGTCGGTCTGGGGACCTGTGACTTCAGGTGTTCGATAGCTCAGGACTGGAATCTCCTACAGTCTACCTGAGCCTCCAGGAACAAACTGGACTCCTTTTAATTTAAATTTAAATTTTAACACATCTCCTGTTACACTGAACTTCCAGTACACATTATTATGCAGATCAATCCCTGCTCTCCGTTATAACCCAGATGAGGATGGGTTCCCTGTTGAGTCTGGTTCCTCTCAAGGTTTCTTCCTATTACCATCTCAGGGAGTTTTTCCTTGCCACCGTCGCCCTCGGCTTGCTCATCAGGGACAATCTTATCATTTTGATTCATACACATTGCATACAAACTTACTTCTTTTGAGCTGCTTTGCGACAATGTCAATTGTTAAAAGCACTATATAAATAAATTGACTTGACTTGACTCCTATCATGCAACGTCAAAATGACATTGCTGAGATTTTCATAAAACAGCAGTCTATGTCCACTCTTCCACCTATGGATATTCCAGTTTTTAACGGAGACCCGCTTGAATTTATATTCTTCATGCGAGCCTTTGAACATGGAGTAGAGAATAAGACAACAAATAATAAGGACAGATTGTACTTTTTGGAGCAATTCACTCTGGGGCAACCAAAGGTACTAATACGTAGCTGTCAACACATGCCTTCTGAAAGGGACTACAAAGAGGCAAAGAGACTACTCTACCAACATTTCTGCAATGAGTACACCATTGCCACCGCCTATACAGAAAATGCGTTGCACTGGCCCACTTTGAAGCCAGAGGATGACAAAGCCTTAACAGATTTTGCTCTTTTCCTTACTGGTTGCTGCAACACTGTAGACAGTGTGGAATATGTGGAAGAGACGGACAGTCCAAGCAACATGCGTGCAATCATATCAAAGCTTCCTTTCAAAATGAGAGAAAGGTAGAAGGCAGGTGCCTGTGAGCTTCAAGAAAGGACTGGCAAGAGAGCAAGGTTCTCTGACTTGGTCAGTTTTGTGGACAAACAGGCAAAGATTGTTTCACATCACCTGTTTGGTAACATTCAGGATAACAAAATAGCAAAAGACAATCTCAAGTGTAAACAAAACAAAAATAACTTACAAATGAAAGACAAGAGAACCACATTTGCAACAAGTGTGACACCTGTTCCAGAACTCCAACCCCAAATAGCAAAGAAAGGGGATGGAGCAAAAGCAAGCAGTAGAACCCTCTGTTTATGCTGTAATAAAAGCCATGTATTGGACGTATGCAATGTTCTGAAACATAAGCCACACAAAGAAAAACTTGACTTTTTGAAATCCAAAGGGTTGTGCTATGGCAGTTAAAGTTAAGTCCAAAAGGGTCAATCGTGAGGTTACGACCTATGCCTTCTTGGATCCAGGAAGTCCTGCAACATTTTGCACAAAACAGCTAATGAAGGAACTAATGCTAACTGGTAGGAAAACAAACATCCTGCTGCGTACTATGGGACAGGAAAGGTCTGTTAGTACACATGTTTTCACTGAACTAGAAATAAGTGGACTGCATGGGAACAATTTTGTAGATCTTACTCAGGTGTTCTCACAAAGGGAGATTCCAGTTAAAGGAGAAAATATTCCACAACAGAAGGATATTAAGAGACGGAGGTACCATGAGGAGGTGCATCTTCCTCAGATCGATGCAGGTATTGGCTTGCTGATCGGAACAAATGTACCCAAGGTCATCAACAGCAGAGGAGATGGACCTTACGCTGTTAAGACTACACTGGGCTGGATTGTAAATGGACCGTTAGAGAGAGAGAGAACATCCAAACTAACAGAAACGCAGGGTGGCCCCAGGTGATGGCAAACAGGATTTCAGTAGTAAGTCTGGAGAGCCTAATTCAAAAGCAAATGAGCTACGATTTTCCTGAGTTTAAGCAAGCTGAAAAATTTGAAATGTCTATGGAGGACAGGCAATTTATGGAGTCAGTATCACAGTCCATAGAGCTTGTTGATGGATATTACTGTATTGACCTTCCGTTGAACTATGGTGTTGCTTCCTTGCGTGCACAATGTCTGAAAAGAAAAGGAAGGGAACCCTGGTAGAATCTGGTACATCAATTCAATTTTATTTATATAGTGCTTTTAACAATTGACATTGTTGCAAAGCAGCTTTATGCAATCAAAAGAATTAAGTTTGTATAAAATGTGTACCTGTATGAATCAAAATGATAAGATTTTGATACTTGTATAAAGTCAATATTTTTTTTCTTAATATCGCCGTAATAGCATTTTTGTATTTAATTTGATTAATTTTGTGCATCTGAAGGGAATGGTAAACACTGAAAGGTGTGCTTTCAGAGCATTAAATAACTCTGAAGCTATTGATTAAATGTAAGTCTGTATATGGATAAGTTACTTTAACTATTTGGGAGCAGCACAAAAAAAATGCTGATGTCAAGTTTAGAACATGGATTGCAAAAAACATTCTCTCTCTGTATTTCACACACACACACCACACACACCACACACACCACACACAAACAAACAAACAAACAAACAAACCTACATGCACATCTCAAGAGGTTTCGCAAGGCCCTCGCAAGAGGAACTTCAAAGTGCCCCAAACCACCCCACCCTCCAGCTTGCAACGGCTGCATCCGCTGTGGAGAGAGAAGTGGCCGGTCAACAGGGTCATGAAGAAACTACAGGCAGTTGGTGACCCGGTCAGCATCTTGAATGCACTGTGAGGGGTCAGGACTGTGGTTACCTGCACCTCTGAAGAATATGTTAACCTGACCCCTGTACACTAGGACACACCCCACAAGAGCTGCTGTTCTGTAGTTGTTTTGACCCAGTCATCCTTATACTTGGCCATTTTTCCTGCTTTGAGAACGTTGAGAATTGAGTCTCCCTCTCCCTGACAGGTGGCGCTGTAATGATTAGTCACTTCACCTGTCAGTGGGTTTAATGCTATTGCTGATCAGTGTGTAGTGCATTTAGTGTATGTAAATAGTGTATATAGCGGGCAAGTAGTGTGTGTAGTGCACATGTTTGTGTCTGAGTAAGAGAGAGTTTCAAGCTTTATATACACTTTATTGTGAACCATGTTAAAGAAAATGCTATTTATGGTTTGACTATTTAGTAACACATGCAATGAATTGGTTTGTTTTACATAGCCATACTGTTTTTTATTATAATTTAATTTAAAAGCGTTCCCACTTGGGCCTACACGCCACCAATAACCCCATAATTTTCCTATCTGTGAGTGAGTTTATTACCATACCTTTCACACAGCCTACTGTCTTTCTATAACCTGAAATTTCCCCTTACTGAGAGCAGCTTTAAATTCTTTGTTGCCAATCTTTTGTGCCAATCTTATGCATTTTGCTTTGTCTGGAAAAAAGTTTATCAGCACCACGTCTTCTTTCTTCTTCAGGCAGCAGTAAAACAAAATAATGGTTTATTTGTTCTTTGCGCTACACCTGGCTTCTTCACTCTTCTGAATTCTTGCATTAGAGACTGACATTTTTTAATTTTGTCAATTGATCTTAGTGTACTTCTGACTTTTACTCATCAAGCTCACATTAATTGCCAATAGTTGCTTTTTCTCTTGCTGTTGTATATCAGTGCAGACATTAGGGGCAGTGGTGGCTCAGTGTGTTAAGGCTCTGCGTTACTGATCTAGAAGGGGCAGCGTTTTAAGCCCCGATGTTGCCAGGCAGGGGAATTTCAGGTGGGGGACAGTTGTGATTTCAAGCACACCCAGAATCAACCATGACACGTCACACTGTTTATGGTGTGTATACAGTCAATTCTAAATATTTTTATATGGCCCTAATAGCATGTTTGTATTTAATCTGATTACTTTCATGTGACTGAAGGGCAGACTGCACATTGACTGTAATTGACTGATTTCAGTGATCACATAAATAATGAAAACCTAAATTATTTGTTCCACAGCCCAAAAAAATGAATACATAAAAATAATGAATATAAAATATAAAGTAAAAATAAAACAAATTAAGCTGCACTTTACCTTTAAAAAAAGTAACAATAAATCCCGACAGATAAGCGTTTCCGTTTGTGTGCACGGGCGCTGTGTATGTGTGTGGAATTAGCCCCTCCCCTGTCCTCGTCTTACACAGTAAAATCCCCCCCCCCATCTATCAGTCTGCAGTGCGTCCGCATCGTTTGACATCGTACACTTACACACACACACAAAACGGAAACATCGTTTTTACAGGAAAAACAGGAAATCTTTCTAATGACACTCAACTGAGTGCAGATTAAAGGAATCACTGCTGTAAGGTAAAAATAAAACAAATTAACCAGCACTTTACCTTTGAAAAGAATCGCGACAGTGCAGTGTTTCTGTGCAGAGCAGAGAGAGTGCGCGTGTGTGTGTGTGTGTGTGTGTGTGTGTGTGAAGGCGACGAGGAGGCGGGGAGTGCATGTGTGTGTGTATATACCCACAATTCCACAGCACAAGAGAGAAAAAAAAACGTTGGCCCAGTTGCGATCACGTGATGCTCGGCGTCAAAACAAGAACCGCACTTGATACTCAGCACTCGTAAACCAAGACTTGCTCATTTTCCAAGTCAAAATTTATTAAAAATCTTTGCTCGTCTTGCGGAACACTTGCAAACCGCATTACTCGCAATCCGAGGTTCCACTGTATATGGATAAGTTGATTTAACTATTGCATCAGCACGAAAAAAATGCAGATGTCAGGTTTAGAACATGCATTGCAAAGAACATTCTTTCTCTGTATTTCACACACACACACACACACACACACACACACACACACACAAACCTACATGCACATTTCAAGAGGTTTCTCAAGGCCCTCGTGAGAGGAACTTCAAGTGCACCAAACCACCCCACCCTCCAGCTTGCAACTGCTGCATCTGCTGTGGAGAGAGTAGTGGCTGTTCAATAGGGTCTTGCGAAAACTGAGGCAGAGACAGTTGGTGACCCGGTCAGCACCTTGAATGCACTGTGAGGGATCAGGACTGTGGTTACCTGCACCTCTGAAGAACCTGCTTAGGGAACAAATAGTAAAGTGCTATGATGATGATATATATACATATATATTTGTATACATACTATATATATATATATATATATATATATATACATACACACACACACACACACACGCACACACACAAAACACAGTTCCATTTTATTTGTATAGCATTTTTAACAGTGGTCACTGTCACAAAGCACAATCCAAAATATTTATGTGAATGTGTATGAAATGTGAAAAATGTGTATGAATCAAAATGATTAGATAGTGCCTGAGAAGCAAGCTGAGGGAGATGGTGGCAAGGAAAAACCCCTGAGATAGCAATAGGGTAGAAACCTTGAGAGGAACCAGACTCAACAGGGAACCCATCCTCATTTGGGTGATAACGGATAGAAGGGATTGATCTACAGTCATGCTGTATGTTAGGAGGCTGGAAGTACATGCTCGAAGTCTTTTAGTTAATATGGAGTCCAGTTCATTATTGGAGGTTCAGGTAGACTGCAGGAAATTCCAGTCCTGATTATGGAGTGACTTTAGTCAAAAGAAAAGTGAGAACAGCTGTCTGCATCAAAGGGGGTCTGGATCATTGGAAACTCAGAAGCAGCATGTGTAGCTCAACAAAGACAGGGAGAGGGCGTGAGGGAGAGAGAGAAGAGAAGAGAAGGAAAGATAACAGTTAGGTCACAGACCCGTAATGTATAACGTGAATGTATGTTTAGTGCACAGACATGAGACACTGGGATGTAGAGCTACCAGTCACTTTACCATCAACTATATAGGCGTTGGACAATGAAACTGAAATTTCTGGTTTTAGACCACAATAATTAATTATAATGGTGTATGGTTTCCTTTTGCTGCCAATACAGCATCAGTCTTGGGAATGACAGATACAAGTCCTGCACAGTGGCCAAAGGAGCTTTGAGCCCTTCTTCTTGCAGAATAGTGGCCAGTTTTCTGTGATGCTGTGATATGATGCTGCTGGAGGAAAATGTTTCCTGACTTGCTCCTCCAAAACACCCCAAAGTGGCTCAATAATATTTAGATCTGGTGACTGTGCGCGCCATGGGAGATGTTCAACTTCACTTTTATGTTTCTCAAACCACTCTGTCAACAGTCTTGCTGTATGTATTGGTGCATTATCATCCTGATGCACAGCACCACCTTCAGGATACAATGTTTGAAACATTGGATGCACATGGTCCTCCAGAATGGTTCAGTAGTCCTTGGCAGTGACGCGCCCATCTAGCACAAGTATTGGGCCTAGGGAATGCCATAGTATTGCAGCCCAAACCATCACTGATCCACCCCTATGCTTCACTTTGGGCATGCAACAGGATGGGTGGTATGCTTCTTTGGGGCTTCTCCACATTCTCCCAGGTTGACTCATCAGAGAAAAATACATGTTTCACATTGTCCATAGCCCAATATTTTCACTGTTGGTACCATTAAAACCAAAGTTTGCCACTTGCATGACTGAGCAAAGGTTTGGCTATAGCAGCCCAGCCATGTACAATGACCCCGTGGAGCTCCCGACGAACACTTTTAGTGGAAACAGGTGAGTTGAGGTGCACATTTAATTCGGCAGTGAGCTGGGCAGCTGTGGTTTTAAGTTTTTTGAATACAATCTGGGTTAGCACCCTGACATCCCTTTCAGAATGCTTTCTCTTACTGTTTCTCCTGTTGGATGTGGTTCGTCCTTCTTTGTGGTATGCTGACATTACCCTAGTTACTGTGGCTCTTGTTACATCACAAAGACCTGATGTCTTGGTCACAGATGCGCCAGCGCGACGCGCACCAACAATTTGTCATTGTTTAAAACCTCTGTCACCCATATTGTGTGCATTGCAATATTTTAAGAAAAGCTGCACTATTACTCTGCTAATTAAACCTTCACATTCTGCTCTCTTACTGGTGGAATGTGCAATCAATGAAGATTGGCCACCAGGGTGGTCAAATTTAGCCATGAAACCTCCAACACTAAATTGGCCCATATATAATATAATTAATTATATATGATGCTTTTAGCTGTATTAGAAAGCACTTAATCTCTGCTCATTTTTTATGACCATAAAAGGCATAAAACCAATCTTGTGCTGGAAGGGAAGTGTTGTAAGAACATGAGTCACAGAACCAGGGAATATAAGCTGTTCTGCTGCACATAAATTTTGTTTTTAGGTTTTGTTCCTGATTTGGGTACACAGGTCCTTTTATTTATATCTTGTTTTCCATTGAACCATTTTGCATAGTTGTTCTCATCTATCTTTTACTGCTTTGTTTTGCTTAAGTTGTAACTGTTTCCATTAAAATTTGCAATTAAAGGACCACCTCCCATTGTGAGGATATTGCCCCAAACTACTGTAGAGCAATAAGTGCTTGATGCAATAAGTATTGGGAGAGACCACAGTGGGGACTACATTCTCAAGGCATAACTCTAAGGTAAGTGCTGAATTATCCTCATGCTGATGTTTACAGAGCTTGACAATGAGGGGGGTTCACCCTTCCCTGGTAGATATTCCTGATTGGTATTATGGGGAGGGAATATCTTTCAAACATTTTTGTCTCCAGAAATACCTCTATGGGCAGAATAAAAAGTTTTGTGCTTGGCTTTGTCTCCTTTCATGGCAAAGCCAAGAGAAAACCAGAGAACCACCAAGGTTGCAGCAGCTCCCCTCTGCTCCCCTCACCCCTCTTGTGGACATAGGCTTTTTGGTTCCCCAGACTTGGCTGAGGGTAATGCAAACATGGAAATCCAGAGATTTTCAATTCCACAAAGTATTCGCCCTTGCCTTTCTTGTGGACATCTCCTTTTGGGCCCACTGAATGGCAAATGTTCTCACCGCCAATCTCTTCAGCATTCTTACCTGCCAACCCAGCCTGCCCTTGCATCAATAATCCCAAGAAAAGGTACACCACTTCCAGATGTGTTTCTCAGTCCTCTGACAACTGAACAGGAGGAGACATTTTTCAAAAAGTGTTTCCTGTGAGGAGAACTTTGCCAAGATGTGTATTCATCCAATGTCTTCATGCTGATGTCTATTTGAGGCCTACCAAAGCTGGGAGAAGCAAACGAATTGGAGTGGGACAAGTGGCAAAGCACAAGTGCTAAAAAAATTCCAAGGTCCATGAGTGTGTCAGTCAGAGATTACTTACTTCAAATCAGAAATAAATTAAACGAGAGACTGAGAAGACCTCATAAACGTGACCCTGAACAGTCACGGACTGGCCGTAGCAATTGATTTTGTAGTTATATTTTAGTGTTAAAATTAAATGTTTAAATGAAACATTATTTTCAACCTATACAATTTTTCTCCTCTGTTTACAGCCTTGGCTGATTTTGTAATTATTGAGGCCCATGTGTTTAATTTAAATAACAACAGTATAATAATAATAATAATAATAATAATAATAATAAGCTTGGTGGTCATTGTTCTTTTCTCGATTTTACTTTATCCTGTGTAGGGTTTCAGCTCTGGGTCAGAGGTGAATCGAATCTTTGAGGATTCGGGTAATTTTATTAAACTGGGTTAATAGTTATAGCATACACTTTATTGGCTACCGTCCAGCGTTTTGCACGATTTAGTGTATCTTCCCAATTCTGCTTATCACGTGGCCACTAATGATAATACAAAATCTGGTACTTCTTAATTATGAGCAAGGTAACTTATGATCAGGGCAAATGTTTAAGCTTAAAAATACATGACCCAGACAACAGTTGTTGATCAAGAAACTATGAAAAAGAAGAATTTATTTGACTATACTACGATACATAAAACTATGCTACACACATGCACGCAAGCATGCAGACACACACACACACACACACACACACACACACACACACATACACACAAAACAGTTCAAAGGATGAATGTTATTGAAGTTTTCTAGTAGGAGAGCCTTGGGTTTAAAATAATGTTCGTTATGAAGCGAGCACCAATTTCAGCAAGGTATGAAGCTTTGTTTGTTACAAACATTGTGATTCATCGGTGATTCACCTTTGGTGTTAGGGAATCATGGCGTTGCTGATTGGCTGGTGCTCTGGTGCTGTGATAACGTCTCTCGGGGAAGCCCTTTGCTGATGCACTGGTTGCTTAGTAACTGACGGCGGAGCTCTGGCACTTCTTCTAGCGGATTATTCATTGTGGAACTTCCGAGTTCTGGCACAAAGTTTCTTGAAGATGTGGAGAGGAGATGAGAAGTTTGCTTGCCGGTTGGCCACAGGGCAAAAGACAACGGTGGATGAGCGACGAAAGAGCTTGCTTCAGACGTGTAGTTGATGTTCAGCCATTGGATGACGATGTGCTTGGACCCTGGGGTTTTAACCTTTTGTTGTTGGTCTGTCCTACAGGTGATTGGTCCAATCAGATGTGGTTGCCGGCTTAGCCCCACCTCACGTGGTTCCCACATTTGTGCATACATAAGGGTGGGTTTTCAGCTGTCACACGCAGTGGCGGCTGGTGCAAAAAAATTTTTGGGGTGTGCAAACAAAATTAAAATGAAACTTTTAATACTCACCAGTAAATAGCCATTTAACAGGTGATTAAGCATCATTACTACTATTATAAAATAAACATCATATCCAGTCAGCCAGCTCTGCTTGCCATAAGAAGTGCTGGAAAAGACTCGTTGAGTATGGTCCAATCACATGAGCCCAAATATTTAAAAACAATATTGATTCACTAAGAGCAAAAGTGGGAGGGTTCGGGGTGCACAGTGCTGCGCCCGAAGGATGATTTGACAAAGCTCAGCCTCAAGTCACATGCTTTTCAAAAATGTATATATCTACATAGACACTCATTTGTCCTGCGCCCTGCGTACATGAACACAAATGAATGAAATACAGTTTAGATTTTTTAAAATTATAAATAAATTATATTAAGAAATACAGCTAAATACTGTGACTAAATGACTTTATTTCATTATTAAAATAAATAATTATTATGTTAAATAATTACCCCTTAAAGTAGCATTCTTCTATGCCTAACTTTATGGGGGGCGGCGCACCGTATTGACTGGCCGCCACCGGTCACGTGGGACTCATCCGGTTGGAAATTTTAACACCTTTTATAAATTAATTTTACACAAGCTTTATTCATGCTACTAACATTTTGTCACATGAGCCCACATAAGCATTCTTTGAATAAGACAAGCTTTCGGTCGATACCACACATCCCATATCTTGCACACTCATTCATACCTTTATCTAAAAAGGGTTTATAAATGCTGATTACACCTTTTTCAGATATGCAGAATAATCATACACACATACAAACATCAAACATGCTGAGTGAATATATATGGATAAAAGTTTTGCCCTACTGGCATGCTTTAAAGATGGCCTGGAATAGTGCCTCTTTGTTTGTTGAAAGGCATGTGGAGAAACATGGGACATCCTACAGTTTCAAACAGCCGGCTGGTCCATGAATGGACCTTTAACTATCCGTTAGAATTCCTTGAAGGGTCCGTGAATGGAACGTGATCCCCCGCGATGACGCAGTGAACGAAGCCACGCCCCATAAACGCCCCTTTGCGTTGTTCTAATAAGATGGTTGCAATGCTGTATAATTCCGCCAGGTGGTGCAGTGACTAATTCAGTTAAATGCAGTTCTTGCATTGTCCACACATTTTTATGATTTAATCAAGCTTGTCATTTTGGAGATATACAGATAGGCAGGTCATGGAACATGATGCACTCCAGGCTGAAATTGAGTTCCTGGCCCAATCGATCTGTGGGTTGTGGCAGATTAACCAGGGCAGCCCCAGGACAATCATGGCGTGGGATACCTCCATGATGAACAATGACATTTGCTCAGTGATTGCCTGATATCCTGAGGCCAATGAGAGGAGTTCTGTGAGGGATAGATGGGAGCGAACTCCCGTCTAAGGCCTGACCCATGAGATGAGTCTCCAAGGGCAGTGTACGGATCCCCAGAGCCCTGGCTGAAGCCGCGTTGATGAGGTTGCAGTCCGAACCCGAGTCGACTAGTGCCTGCACCATGTGTGCGCGCTGCTCATGGATGAGAAGAACAGGGAGCAGATGACGTTGGTCTGGGAGCCTTCTTGGAGCTTTTACTGAACAGTCTTTAAGTCGGTGACCTGATTTCCTACAGTAAAATTATTGACGAGGCGACGCCGAGTGAGATGGATCCAAACGTGGAAGAGAAACAGCAGGCTTGGAAGGGAGCGTGGTCGAGGAGCGAAAGCGAGGGTCTGAAACCAAAAAGTCAGTCGGCGAAACGTCAGCGCCAAAACGGAAAGCGAAAGTCGAAATCAAAAAGACGAGCAGAGTTTCAGTAACCGTAAGATCAAACAGTGAGGCGATATATCCGAAAACATGAACGAGAAGCCAAAATACCAGAAGAGGAAGCGCGAGGTCAAAACCGGGAGATCAAAGAAATGGGAAAACAAATCCGAGACGAGAGGCAGAAAGCAAAAACGAGAAACAAAGCGAACTTGGCAACTTGAAGACAAACAAAAAAAATGGGAGAAAATTGAGGTAAGAACGCACAATAATCCAGCGATTTAAGCAGCATTCAGCGTGTGCTTAACTGCTGGAGAAATCAGCCGGTGATTCAAGACAGGTGTGCAGATGAGGCGGAAGCGGGGGCGTCGGAAGGACACAGACAGGATAGTCTAAACATGAGCACATGGAGGAAAAGTGACAGCATGAAAAAAACGGAGAAGATAGAGCGTAAATCATAACAGCATCAGCAATTATACCAGCAAGTATATAACCAGTAAATACTAATAAAAAAGAGGATGCAATGAATGAAGGATGTGACCATAGTGCATTGAAGACACAATACATATGAGCACATTTATTGTGATGTCAGAGAAGGAGATCCCTCTCTTGAAACAGAGCGGAGTTATTGCAAAATCTAATTGCAGTTGGCAGAAAAGACTTCCTGTAGCGTTCATTATCACAGCGCAGCTGAAGCATTCTCACACTCAAAGTGCTTCACTGCTTAGCCAGCAGATTGTGTTTGGGGACATGAGGTGTTCTCCATGACGGTTAACAGTTTGTGTAACATTCTTCTCTCCACTACAAGCTCTAAACATTCCAGGGGAGTGCCCAGTATTGAGCAAGCCTTCTTGATGAGTTTGTTGAGTTTCTTAGAGTCAATAATTCTAATGATGCTGCCTCAGCAGATGGAAGCAATATTGTACTTGTCTGTAGACAGCATCTGTGTTGCATTTCCAGTCCAATTTTTTGTGAACTCCAAGAAATTGGTTGTCTCCACCACTTTCACCTCCTCAACCAGAATGTGGACTGTGCTCTGGGTAGAATTGGGGTCCTCCTGAGATCAACCATCATCTCCAACTCTGACTCTCCTGACCACCATTTACACACTCCACAACTGCATAATCATTCGAGAACTTTTGCAAGTGACAGGTTTCTGAGTTGTACTGGAAGTCTAAACTGTATCATGTAAAAAGGAAAGGAGAGAGCTCCTGTAGCTAACCCTACAGCTAACCCTAACCCTGATCACTTTTTCTAATGTATATTCCTGCAACCTTACAAACTGTTGTCTGTCTGTCAGATAGTTAATGACCAAGGAAGTTGTGGAGGTGTAGACATACATTTTTTTCAGCTTCTTTTGTAGCAGTACAGGTTGAATTGTGTTAAAGGCACGGAAGAAAAGTTGACTTGCGAAGAAGGAGAAGCGGAGGACGAAAGAATCGTTTTTACCAGGCGATGGTCAGTATCCAGGTAATCCAGCCGCGACAGTGAACCAATCCAAATCGTGACTACAAATTCGAAGTCCTGAGAGCATGCGAGGTAATACACGTTAATCAGTCCAAAAACAGCAGAAGTACCAGGGGGCAAAGATGAGAGAGGAATTCGGGGAACAGGCAGGGTCGATAACAGGCTAAGGTAAACAGAAAAAACACTTGACAGAAAAAGACGCGAGGCAAACGAGTGAAACACTGCGGCGCTGAGTGGTTCTCTTGGCGTGTTTATAAAGCCGGAGAAATAATTAGATGATTGATTTCAGGTGTGTGTGAGTGACAGGTGAGCGCAATAGAAGAAAGATCTGAAGTGGAGTTTTAGGGTCTGGAGGTGCTGGGTTGATCCAGCTGGTTCGTGACAGCACAAAACACTGTATTCATGATATTTTATCTGTGTCTTGGTCAGCACATCCATCCATTTTGTTCACCAGGGACCTTGTTTTTTCCATGATGATAGAAGGGAGAAAAAGTTTGTATTTCCAATTCAATTAAATTCGATAAAATTTTATTTGTATAGCACTTTTAACAACTGACATTGTTGCAAAGCAGTTTTACACAATCAAAAGAATTAAATTTAAGTTTGTATGAGATGTGAACGTGTATGAACCAAAATTATAAGATTGTCCCTGATGAGCAAGCCGAGGACGACGGCGACAGTGGCAAGGAAAAACTCCCTGAGATGGTAATAGGAAGAACCAGACTCAACAGGGAACCCATCATCATTTGGGTAAAATGGATAACAGGGATTTCCTCCTCTTCGCTTTGTGCTTTGCTCTAGCCCTGCATCCTCAGCGCCTAAACAATAAAACAATAGAGGTGTGACTACCTCTGATCTCAACTGCATGTCCTCCCAGTACAGCGAACTAAATAAAAATATTTTAGATACGCCAGCATGCACCATCGGTCCATGATCTAAAAGTATCCATAGTGCAAAAAAAAAAAATGAAACGATAAATAAATACTAAAAAGAATAGAAAAACACACCACGATAGATGGGAGCTACTGTAACAAGCTGCCACTAGTTTGGTACCAGAGATGGAATGATGCATAAAGCAAACAAGCAATGAGAGTTTCTGCACCCTGTAATTAATTATTGAATTTATTTCATAATAACTCTCATTATTAGTCTGAGCATGTAATGTCATAATACTTTTTTTTGTTTGTTTCCTAACAGAGATGGCAAGCTGGATCACTCTGTTCCTGTCATTTGGGGTCATAAACCTCTCTGTGTCTTTTAAAGGTACAGATTTCACACACTGTTTCATTATGTATTTTTTATAATAAGAATAATATCCAAACATAGTGTATCCTGCGGCCTAAGGGTGGAGAGTGGTCAGTTACAAATAAAATGTAAAATGTTAATATTATAAAATAATACACAATACAGGTCCTTCTAAAAAAAATTACATATTCTGATAAAGTTCATTATTTTCTGTAATGTACTGATAAACATTAGACTTTCATATATTTTATATTCATTACACACAACTGAAGTAGTTCAAGCCTTTTATTGTTTTAATATTGATGATTTTGGCATACGGCTCATGAAAACCCAAAATTACAGAGTGCTGTATCAAGGCACCTGTAGCCCATTTCCTGCACATGCCTGTNGGGGATGTGATGGTGTTTCCTCATATATGTTTATAAGTCCTATGAATAAAATAATCGTGCTAATTTTAATGATATATATATATATCTTTCATATATATTTAATGACATATATATATGAAAGATATATATATATATCTTAATTTGTCTCCCCAGGGATCACTAAACCAGGATACATCACGTTCCGAGCAATAAATACGGAGAGGGCGGCAACGGCGATCTGCTCAGGAGTCAAACCCACAGGCTGCGGTGTGGAACATGTAAGAATGAAAACTATTCTGTTCACAAAGCAATTAAAACCTGACTTTAAATAAGGAGACTGGTGTTTATTAGACTCTACTCTATGAGTTTATTCTACTCATACAATAGAATCTAAATCAAAATTGTCATTTGCACACAATAATGAATCTGTTTTGAATAATTCACAATAGTATCTGAGTCAAGAGGGATCAACCCAATCTTATGATTTTGATTCATACACATTGACATTTCATACAAACTTACTTCTTTTGCTTGTGTAAAGCTGCTTTGCTACAATGTCAATTGTTAAAAGCACTATACAAATAAAATTGAATTTGCACACGTAACTAAACCCCTCTTTAATCATTTAGAGTAACTAGATCAACTGTGTCATGTACTTTGATCAAGGAAGCCATTTGTCCATGTTAATAAGAAAGTTTGGACTCATTTAATAATTAAATTAAATTAGGTGAGTCATTTGTACAAACAAGTAAATTGACTAAGGAATTATTGGCAAACAGAAGTGAATTGCACTCATTCATGGATTTGGTTAATATTCCTGCCTTTCAGGGCCATTTCTGGCCTCCATAAACTAGGTGATTATCAGATCACAACAACACAGTGGTTAATATTTCCCTAAAAAAATAAGCAAAAGAAGAAAAAACAACAATCTCAAAATAAATACTAATTATTATAATTAATAGGATTCCATCAGTTTGTCTACTTTCCTGCTTCTACTTCTTGATGATGCAGCAGAAATATGTATAAGCTAGTGGCTCACCAGCGCACATCCTGTATAAAAGGACAAGCTTAGAGAGTGATACTTAACGAACTTCTGCTCTGTGTGTGTGTGTAGTGCTGTATAGGAGGAGGTGGGCATTTTCCAGAACAGTCTCCAAAGCAGTGCGGTGACTTTACAGCTTTTGACTGGGACGGTTACGGCACACACACTGGCTCGAGTGCCAGTAAACAGCTGACCGAGGCAGCGGTGCTCATCTTCTACCGCTAAGAGAGAATGTTCCATATGAAACAGCACACCAATCACACACCAGTATAGCCTTCATTAGTGCAGGATTGTGTGTAAGTGTACAATAGAGTAAAATTTTCTGATATGAAGCAGATTAAAAATAAAGACAAATTAGACATTTTAACCAATCCAGTGGTGATACTGTATGAGGAACATACAGCAACACTTATACATCTGCATAGGGTGCTGAGGGTACATGTGTATGTGTTTGTTTATTTCTCTTCAGTTCTGATTTTAATAAATAATAAAGTTATGAGCATGCTCCTGTGTGTTGATGTGTGATTAATTTACAGGTTTTAGAGTTATTTTCCACGTTCCTTAAATTGTTTTCAAACAAGTATGACCATAAGATTTCTGGAAATCTAGGAATTCATCAGATTTCAGATCTCTGTGGTTCATGAGAAATTGAACATGCTTGAAAATTCTAAATCTAGTACTAGACTAAAAATACCTTAACTGTGCACAAGTTATTTGTAGGTGATTCATAGCTGTTTTTTTCCCTCTTCATAATGGAGTTCAAAAATATTCCAATTTGCTTTAGTTTATTTCTATCTAGCCATCATGATTTCTAGTGATCTGACACTAGCCTTCTCTGATTGGTTAGAAGGGTAAACCTCACTCAACAACTTTTAGGAGAAAATAACCTATAATAATATAGGTGCTGCCTAGCTTCTGATGAGACTCGCTCACAGAATCCAGAAACCTAAGATAACAC
>QMIH01002987.1:0-14821 GCA_003987875.1 Clarias batrachus
ATCTTTGGGATGTGGTGGAACGGGAGCTTTGTGCCCTGGGTGTGCTTACCACAAATTTCCAACTGCAAGATGCTCTCCTATCAATATGGGCCAACATTTCTAAAGAATGCTTTCAGCACCTTGTTGAATCAATGCCACGTAGAATTAAAGCAGTTCTGAAGGCGAAAGCAGGTCAAACACCGTATTAGAATGGTGTTCCTAATAATCCTTTAGTTGAGTGTATGTATGTATATATATATGTGTGGCTCCCCCAACTCGGAGTGAAGCTGTAAAACTCTCTCCTTTGTTTGTCGGCTTGCTGATTTAYACTGTTGCCGGTCGAGGTCAACACTAGATATTAGTGTGCGGTGGACTTCCTTTCCATGTTTGGGTTAAACTTCTCACTGCTTTGTGTCATGGACGAGATAAGGGAGTCAAGATGGAGACACTCAGGCTAGCTGGTGGCTTTTAGACWTTCCGGAAGGTGACAGATTGATAGCTCACTTTCTACACTTTCTTCCATCGCTCAGTGTCCCGTTGTTTGGTGCTCCCTTGCAAATTTCAAACAGGCTAGTTTGTGGTATGGGAGGAGACGTGGCTTTCAAAGATGTTTTTTTGTTCTTTCAGCCCTTCTCTCGCAGATGCTGTCTTATGGTTATTGGGCTGCAGTCCAAGTAAGGGCTTTAATTTGGATCGAGGATCAGGTTGTGTCCTCACGGAGGACAGGTGAATTTTTGGGGGGGTCTACCAATTGATTTTTTTTTGTCCCACAACTCTAAGGCTCTTTCAAGAAATTTTTAAATGACTGTCTTGCTGCGTCCAACCACGGGAGCAATGGCGCGTCGCGAGAACACTTGCTTGTGCAGACAGTCTTTTTTGCTTTTGCCATCAGGAGATCATGACAGTGTGACTGTCTGAAGGACAGTGACATTAAAATTACATTTTAACTTTGAAAAGCTATGGTCTTAAACTTTTGAGCAGCTGATGACCAGCGTGTTTAAGTTTAAATGTAGTTTTCAATGAATTGCCTACTCTCGATGTTTTTGGCATTTGGCATTTTGAAGAAGTTCTTACAACCTGGTTACGATCCACCAGTGCAAAGTGTGAATACTTGTAATATTATATACTAATAATACTCATAATATACAGTACAGTGTAAAAGCTCCAACTAGATAAATGAGGAATGAATTAATATGTTTTGTTGATCCAACTTCTTACAGTGGTATCTGTTGAGACAACCGGTAACACGGAGTGCTTGAAAACGTTGAAGACACGTACTGATTAAACAAAAAAAAATATATAAAAAAATATATATATATATATATATATATATATATATATATATATATATATATATATATATATATATACCTCTATACAATATATATATATATATATATAACCTCTGTAGTCCAACTAAGGACCATGGAGACCAATGCTGACCATGGTCTTTATTCCCAACCGTGAAAAGACATCCGGTCAACCTTCACATGCACATTCACACACTACGGGAAATTTGCGAATGCCTACTTGACCTCCCAAAGGACTGGGGAGGAAACGAGAGAACCCAGAGGAAACCCAGCAAAGCACAGGGAGAACATGCAACCTTCATGCACATAATGTATATAAAATGTACGTAACAACCCTAGCAGCAAAAAAAAATCCGACTTTTCCCCCATAAKGCATTGCTGTTTTACACGTAATTCTTCCCTTTGGCACGGATTTACAGACACAGCACCTGCCATTTTGCCTTAGCTACCCTCATGTCATAATGACCCAAAACTGCCCGTCATTTAAAAAATCTCTTTCCTAAAAAATATCAAATGTATGAGTTTAGAACTGTGGCAGAAAAAATAAACCCTGATTGTTGGCAGTGAGTGATGAAACACAGCCAAGCATGCTGTATGTTAAGATGGCCACATGCTGTGCACATTGGCTCATTAACAAGAAGTTAAGCAAGAGCATGCAGTGCTAGAAAATTGTGACACTGTGTTTTGGCAAGTCTCTTGCTTTTTTTTTTTTTTTTTTAAACAATTGTGTGAGCTATTAAGGAGGAGAAGGATGAGCTCAGACCCTATAAGCATAAGAGAACGCACAATCATAGTTCCATGATATGTGCATGTAATAATAATATATGATGAACTATTAGTCCACAAAGTGCTGTTGGTCAAGTGATATTTGTATACTACAAAGGTATTTGTCTTAATAATAAAGAGGCGTTCACGACAAACCAGGAATTTTGAAATGTCCAGAAGCAGTCTGGATCTGGACCGAGTGACCGTTCTATCCAGACCATGATGCTTTCCTGATAAATTATTAGAGAATAATTAATATCCCTGTAATCTAGCGCTTTCCTCAAGATGAGCAACAGAGACTTTCAGCACAATAGTTTACCATGTATAGACGTGAGAGTGTGCGGAAGAAACAAACACGAAAGCTCTGCTGTGGAAGACGCGAGATAGATCAGCGAGCTCCAGCTTTGTTCTGACGAGTCAGCTATAAACGGCCTTTATTTTAATATCAAATCATCTTCCGAGGCTCCGCCACGTTTTTTCTCTCCAAGTGAYGAGAAATAACATTTGCGTAATCCGAATGAAATTAGCACAAATTTGCAGCCATGTGAGGCCTCAATCACACGCAAAAGAAGGGAGCACGAAAGAGTAGGTGAGGGCATTGACATGGTATTATCCAAAGAGGTAAATCTTGGCTTTGTACTTTCTTCACATGTGTTTGATTTAATGTATGTATAGTTGTTTGTTTTTAATCTATTTGAGTATGTGTCAAAATATCATTCTGTGTATGTGACTTGATTCTGAGCTTTGGCAGTACCAGTGCATGCAGGAGCCCTCGTACATTCTCTTCTGCATGACTGCTGCATTTTACATAATTTTGCATGTGTTTTTTTATTGTATTCTCTCTTAATCAATTAGCCCCTGAGTGTTCATATGAATATAAATAATAATACACTGTTTTGTGTATGATAAACCCCATACAAAACACCATATTTTTTCATATTCTTACTTTTGACAAGTTTGGCAGATACAGTAGGGCAGCGGTCTGAGACGAGGGCGTGTAAAATACCCGAACTGAGAGCTGAGTCTTTTCAYGTTCATTTACAGCSCAGCAGAGTGCAAATAAAGATGTACTGATTAAAGAATGTTGAAAATGAACAATAAATACTATTGATTGCTATGTRAACTTTAAATTCAATTCYGTTAAATTCAGTATTATTTGTATAGCGCTTTTAACAATTCTCTAAATACACCTAATCATCTAATTTCACATGGCTTAGCATAGAGATTCCTATAACCAGGTTTCTCAGTGGCTGCGTCACTAAGGAGAGCAAACCTGTTGGACACGTCAGGTGCGAGGAGGTGTGCTCCAGTGGGCTAGCCTTAGCCTTAGCTTTGATTTAATTACAAGTCCCAGTTTGACTTGAATGTCCTTTGTAGTTAACACGCACAGTAATCTCATGGTCATTTACAATACACTAAAACGCATGATGATGTTCCTATAAAATCCAGTTCCATTATGATATAATATTATAAACATACACAATGTTCTCATTTCCAAACTATTTGGACTGAACCAGCAGTGAAACAGACCTGTGTGTCCATTTAAGGCAAGGATTTATACATTTTATTTTCTAAAACATGCTCAACTTGTTAAATTCTTGTCTAGGCAAATTGCAAATGCACTACATGTTACTATGATTTTGTATGCAGAACCACATCTCTCTGTGTCTCTTGCTTTGTCCCTGTAGTACCAAATCTGTTTAACAAGATTTTACATGTTTTGCTGTTTCTGACTACAATATGCTGCTACTACTGCAAAAAAAAAGAAAAAAAGAAAAAGCAAAAACTGAAGGGTTGGCAAAGCTTCTCAAGGGCAAGAAATTCAGCATTTATTTATTATGTTATTGCATATGGGTATGATATATTAGGCAGTAAGTAAATGGGTAGTTTTCAAAACTGATGCTTTTCAAACAGGGAAAAAGGACAAGTGTATAGATCGAATAACTACAAGGGCCAATTTGTGATGCCTGGGTCAGAGGAGCTCTAAGACACAAGCTTTTGTGCGGTGTTCCCTGTATGCCATGGTTAGTACATATAGAAAGTGGTCAAAGGAAACACAAACCATTCCACCAACAGAGCCATCGGCATCCGTTGCTCACTAAAGCATGTGGGGAGCAAGTTTAAGCAGTCTGGTCTCACCTCACAGAACAGCTCCTGTAGCACAAGTTGCAGGAAAGGTTAACTCTAGCTATGATAGAACGGTGTCAGGACACAAAGTGCACAGTATCTTGACCATTTTAAGTGCTCATGCTGACATTTATCAACTACCAAAAGCATATAGCCATCATAAGTGGACCATGGAGCAATTGTTTGTGAGTGCCTCAATTACCCGGGGATGAGATAGCACCAAGGTGCAATGTGGAAACAAGGCAAACCGGTGAAGTGAGAGCGATGCTCTGGGTAAAGTTCTGTCTGAAAACCTTGGGTCCTGGCATTCATGTAGTTGTTACTTTGATAAAAAACACCTACTTAAACGTCGTTGCAGGCCATGAACACCCTATCATCTCAACAGTATGCCATAATGGCCGTACTGGCCTTTTTCAAGGCCTTCTTTAAAGGCACAGTGCACATTTTGTGAAGGACATTTTTTGAGTTCAGTTTGTTGACTTGGCCTTCAAATTACCAAGATATCAATCCAATCAATTATATGTGCTGTACAAACAAGTTTAACCTATGGACATACTGGATGTAAAGGCGCCGCCACTAACGCCTTGGTGCCAGATACCACAACATACCAGATGTCAAAAATACCTTTGGATTCTGAATTTAAAATGTCCAT
The DNA here is from genome assembly GCA_003987875.1 of Clarias batrachus. Classification (NCBI taxonomy): domain Eukaryota; kingdom Metazoa; phylum Chordata; class Actinopteri; order Siluriformes; family Clariidae; genus Clarias; species Clarias batrachus. The sequence continues at coordinate 4,834 of QMIH01002987.1, forward strand.
AATTTTAACAACACTTACAATGTTTCAGCAATCTTTAGCAAGTCATTTTACCATCACATTGTGACTGGCATAGAAAGACTGAAGCAGAAATCACTTTACTGCATATTTGCACACCCCGTTCTTTTATGTTCACTCCATTCCTATATTTTCTTTTGTACAGTCAGGTTTTTCTCATTTTCTTATAATTTCGTCATATCTTCCTTTATTTTGTATTTTGTATCATACAGTTATTTTATATTTTATTTTATTCCTTCTTAGTCAAATTTACTCATATATATATATTTGTCAAATTTACTTTTGTTTTAATATTTATTTCCTGTATAGACATTCATTCTTATTCATTTCTAATTTTTTATTATTATTTTTTTGTTTATTTCTTGTTCTAAGGTCAGGGCAGTTGCCTAAGCATTTCACTGCATATCGTACTGTGTGTGACTGTGTATAAAATTTGAATTTGATTTTAATTTAATTTGAAAATTAGCAGTGATCTTCCAATGTACACAAAGAGAAACGAAGATAAACTAAGTGAAATAGAATAAGATAAGCACATAGAATAAGCTACAAATAAATGGATTAAATGTAGATGCATAGGGAAATGGTGAATTTCACCACGTATCTATTAGAACAACAGAACAGCTTGATCTCTTTGAACTAGACTTAAATTTACTGGTCACTCCTCAGTCCTACCAACTGATGATTTACAGAAATTGCATGGAAAGATTTTCCAGAAGGAAATGCACCTAGTGAAGAAGTACAGGCAGTAAAGTACTTGAAACTAACATGAAAGGTAAATTCAAAGAATTAAGAGAATTATACAAGAATACTGAGTTGATGAGGCTCACAGCAGGTTAAGGGGACGTTAGAGGAATAATAGAAACTGTTTACGAGCGGAAACTAAGTGAAGTGATTGGTTGCCTTAATTCCTAGGCAGCACACACACTGTACCTGTGTTTCCTTCTGTGGTTCCCCCAGTTATTCTGTTAAAGCTAGGCCTGCTGGAGTCGCTGCTTGCGCTCTGCACAAAATGTTTTTAGTTTCTAATCCATTAAATGACAGTGAGAATTCTCCCTCTCTCTCTTTCTCTACCTGTTTGATGTGTCCTGGTGCCCCAGTTCTAGCTGGAGTTCTCATTACTTAGAGACCACTATCCGCTGCTCAGGATGGCCCCATTTGGTCTGTTTGAAGGCCATGTGATATCTGAGCACGGTTCCACTTAATAACCACAAAGGTGGCATGGATGCGTTTGATACAACCAGTTTCAATAATGGCTTATTACAGCAATCGCTTAAATAAACCACAAACAGTTTTGTACCCATGTGTTTGCTAAGTGAACATTTGGTAACCTCAACAAATTGAACARATCCTCTTTCGAACCTCATAGCACACTGTAGAAGGGATCTATTTATGGTCTCGCTATCAGGTGTCAACCAAATAAGGATGGGTTTCCTTTTGAGTCTGGTTCCTCTCAGGATTTCTTCCTCATGTCATACCAGAAAGTTTTTTCTCAGTGCCACTGTCACCTCCAGCTTGCTCATTAGGGACATTTCTTTTATTCATTTCTTTTTTTTTTTTTTAATATGCTCATTGGTTTTGCTGTAAAGCTGCTTTGTGACAACGTCCATTATCAAAAGCACTACACGAATAAAATTGAACGAAATTGGCTTTATTTTTAACGGTAATTCAATTGGACTGAATTAAATTGTGTGACAGAGGTTTTCCAACATATACATTTATTTTCCAGAGAGTCTGTATCTGACCAACTCTCCCAACAAATCTTCCGAAAATCTGAGGAGGTGCCTATGTTTTATGGCTTGCCAAAAATCAATGAAAATAAGCTCCACTGAGTTCCACCTGCTAGAAAGTTGGTTCTGTTTACAAGCATCCTGGTTGAGGATGCAGTGGATGTCAGCCAGAACAGGTTGAAGCCCAACAGACCAAATCATTACTATACTGGAGTTTTGCATGAAGACCGCCTATTTTGTTTATGATGATGTGCACCATTACCGAGCTCAACGATTATTGACTATCATTCTTCGACAACCAAATCAGTGTCATGATGAAAGTAGAGCGAGATAGATTGCTCTGCCTCTTGGACATTTGTGTTATTGAATATTATGATGGTTTTCTTATAAGAACCAGGTTTATTGTTACCCACACAGCAAAACCTCATTTGGAATACTAATCACCATCTGCAAGACAAATGGTCAGGACTTTTTTTTTTTTTTTTTTCAGGAGAGCAAACAAGGTGGTGACAGACAACCAGGACTTGTGAAGAAGGTTCTACAGATGAAGGGGAGAATTCTGCCAGACAAACCAAATATGCTTTCCCACTGTTTCTGGAAAGCCTTCAAATAATTTTGAAGAACTATGGGATGGCTAGATTTATAGATAAATAATAGTAGAATAAGTTGAAGAACAGACAGAATGGAGTTACACAACTAGTTATTGTATATGAGCTTGACTCTCACTGTGATTTGAGTGTTCAATGGCCTGTGTCCTTTGTTTTTTTGTTTGTTTGTTTTTTTTTCCCCTGTTGTGTTTTTTTTTTTTTTTTSCACTGATTCTTGTAAACCAGTGCAACACATTATATTCCAAAACATTATGAAAGGTAGAAAACCAGAAAATGTGCTACAGACTTCGACCAGGATTTTGCTGTAATACAGGTTAAGGTTTAACTTGAGCAATAAGTTTATTTTCTTTGCACACATCCGTGTCCTTTAGTCTTTATTGTTCTACAGCCTGAAAAGCCTTCAGGGTTGGTATATGGAAAAGAAATGTTGCTTCTTATGAAACATGACTCAAGGTCAACGACTTCAGCAGTGGATGTAAAGCCATGATTTATTCAAACACAGCAGCTGCAGATATTTTACTAATAATGAAGGTAATGGAGCTCTGCAAATATTTAACATTTATTTCCATCCAGCAAAATGCAGCTTAAATTCCWTTAAGTCATGCACAATATACAGTATTCATTTATGCAGCAATAATCCTTGGTGCATTTGATATGCATTAGGTTATGATGAAAGCTAAACAGTAACCCCGACTCATGTTAACCAATCCGAATATTAGAGACCAGATGCAACTGCAACACGTTTTCCTCATTTAAAGTCAGGAGATCATGTTCCAATAATAAACAACATGGCACGTTACAGCCAGCAGGGGATTTTGAGGTGAAAATACAAAAGTGTCCGGCTAATCTTGTTAGTCATGCTTGACTGCTGCAGATGATCATGATTCCACTAGCTGACATGCTTCTGTTACAAATGCATATTCGCCACCGTGCTCTGCATTTCATGCCACTTCAGTTTCACAGCGTTCTTTTTTTTCCCCTTTTCTTTTCTTTTATTCTTGTTTTTTTGCAGATTGATAAATACTCAAAAGGCACCGATTTCTAGAAAAAAAAGCTTGAAAATGATTTCAAAATTAATATAGCTTGATTAATGCATATTTTTTAAAGGCAAATCACATTTGATGCTTGTTTTTTCCATAGCACACAATCGTAAACAATATAACAATATTTTCACAGGCGTAGTATTAGCTGGGGACCTCGTGTCAAATTACTCCCACTTCTGAATTTCATGCGGCGCATTTGCATGGGATGAGCCATTTTAATCAGATTTATTGACTTCTGTTCCTTACCGCATGCTGCTATCCATGTCATCCATCTCCATCTAATCATTGTTTTTGCTTTGGCTCTTTTGATGGTTTTCAGCTTTCTCTTTCTGCACATTGTATTGTTGTATGATGTACAAGTTGGACAGCTTTTTTAAGTTCACTCAACTTTTAGCTGGAAATGCTGGCCAAACGATTTTTTTTTTTTTTTTTTTTACAGAACATTGCTGTTTAGTTCAGCATCCAGTTCAAAATCTTAAGTTGACTCAACTTAATTCAAATATTTAAATCGTCTCAAGTAGTATTGGTTGTGGGCTCAATTAATTATATTTCTGTAGAGTTGAATTTGCCCAACTTTTCATCTACTCAAAAAGGTAAGTTGTTTCCCATTTTACCCCATTGATGTAGTTGGTTCATCAAGTGATTGTTTTTTTTTCAGTAAAAGCAAGCTAGCCTAACAATACCTCAACAATTAAAACAGACAAACATTACATTAAAAAAAAAAAACTTTATTCTTCCAAAACAAGTCAAAGTTAAAACAGTGATCTGCATAAAACAAGAAAATACAGGTTCTGATCTTACTGATTCTTTTATATTACAGCATCATAAACATTGTTTTCCAAAGTGTGAGACACAAAAAAAAAAAAAGAGTTCACAACAAGAGTAACAAGAGTTTGTTTCTCAGCATCTGAATCTGAGAGGAGCGTGTCTCTCCAAGTACCAATAGAAATTGTTTGGATGACTTCATAGGTGTACGTCCTGTCCTTTTGCAATTCAATGTTCAGAGCACAGACCTGAACAAACATCACTCCTAAAGCTGCTGCATAGTCTCCCAGACCATCAAGGACTACAGTCCTCTTCAACACCACAGCAACTTCCTCAGTTTGTTCACGCTCCTCCAGTAGCTCCAAAAGGCCATCCGTCACTTCATATTTAGATATGATAAAAATAAAAAATATTAATTAGTATATATACCACCAGAGAGTGTAAAACATTGTATCTGGAATTCTAATGAATTACTTCATATTCAAGTCAAGTACTGTGTATGACTGTATATGTGACAAATAAAATTTGAATTTGAAGTCAAGTCAACTCAATTTTATTTATATAGCACTTTTAACAATTGACATTGTCACAAAGCAGCTTTACACAATAAAAAGAAGTAMGTTTKTRTRCAATGTGTRTGAATCAAAATGATAAGATTGTCCCTGATGAGCAAGCCGAGGGCGACGGTGGCAAGGAAAAACTCCCTGAGATGGTAATAGGAAGAAACCTTGAGAGGAACCAGACTCAACAGGGAACCCATCCTCATCTGGGTGACAACGGATAGCAGGGATCGATCAGCATAATAATGTGTACTGGAAGTACAGTGTAACAGGAGATGTGTTAAAATTAAAATTAAAAGGAGTCCAGTTTGTTCCTGGAGGCTCAGGTAGACTGTAGGGGATTCCAGTCCAGAACTATCGAACAACTGAAGTCACAGGTCCCCAGAGCATCAATCGATGATAGGACAGTCTTAAAGGAAACCATCGCCAGCCACCATACGAATCCAGGCAGACCACACGGGGCATCCATGCGACGAGATCTSCAATTCAAAAGAGTTTGATATTTTCAAGGGTTTTACTTTGTCATTCTCAGGAGTAACTGTGTTGAGTGACGTTTTAAATGAAATGGTGTGACGGAGAACCGTACACCTGCTCAGCTCTCTGTTCAACTCCGCGCACCTACCAGCACCAAGGACAGCGGAAAAGGGGCAAGGCGCCGTAACCATTCACGGCCGGCTTCCCAATGTCATTCACCGTCCTGGAGTACTCCACCAGCTATAAAAAGGGGAACGGAGCTCCAGTTCGGCGGTGGGTATAAAACGTAGAGCGAGAACTGTTAATGTTGACTTGCGTTCTTGGATTTTATTCCTGCAGACTCCGAGGATCCCGCTAAACCCCTAGCAAAACCGCGTAGGAGGGTTAACCGGCGCGACTCGGACTCTTCGCTCGCCACCTCACCACCGGTGGCCAGCTACTGCCCGGCATGGGAGTACGGCGACACCCCCTCACTATAATCGGGTTCGCCTGCCTCCTGCACCGACTCTGCTCTCCTTCATCACCCCAAATTCATGGCACCTAGTGAAAAAAAGGCAAACAAATAATAAAGCTGTTCCACTCGGTACACCGCAACCACTGTGTCCGTGCCTGTGTCAGTACACCGCTGCCCATAGGGCTTTACACCGGGTATCTAATCAATGCGTTTTCATACAGATAAGTTAACCGATATACTGTAASACTTGTAGATGAGCATTAGCAATTCTGAAGCCAAGCTAACACAGACTTTTTTACATCTCTCACCTTACCGAGTACTGAAGTGGCGCTACGCCTTAACTGCTAATTAACTGGGTTTTTCTCGAAGTTTTGTTAGCTGAGCATTTGGTGTTCGTATGTGCTTGAGGGAGCAGGACGCTGTTSCTGGGCAACAGTCAGGGCAAAGTGGGGAAATAGATAGATACGGTTATGAACAGTGAGCTAACTGCTGCGCAGTGCGGTAACATTAAGTCTAACGATAGCTAAGCTCACCTTAGTAATGTAAGAGAGTAGAGTAAAGGTAAGAWAACGTGATCGYATCTCAGTGAAGGTAAATTGCTGGCTCAACTTGATTTTTTTGTTTATTCAGTCTGTGTCTCTAAGGTTTTAAAGAACAAAATGTAACCTGTTGTATACCACTGTAAGAAGTTAGGCCAACAATACAATATCAATTCATTTAACATTTATATAGTGGGATTTTTTTTTTTACAGTGTATAGCGATATGACCCAGCACCCAAAATATTTTCAAAGAACTACAACGCAGCCTCATAAGTGGAAAATGAATAAAAAAGACACAAACTTATATACAAACTGTCAAATCCTGGCCAAATCACAGACATGCTGGTTTACATGGAACATATATTTTTTCACATGTGATTAAGATTACAGACAACCGCAGGCAATTATTACAAATGACTAGAGGACCCCCAGGTAATACTAATCCCAGGTGAATGGGATTTAATTGGGACTTATAGACAACTAGAGATGGAAAATGATGGACTCATGAAATGTAACTCATAACTTATGAACAAATTGCTTATTTATATTTTGGAAATGGATCTTATTAAATTGTAAGTCATATAAGGCTGGTCTTACACCAAAGGTCATGGTGCAAAAAAAATAAATAAATAAATAAATAAATAAATAAATAAATAAAAAGAAGTCTTGGTGTACTCTGTCCTTTATCTCCGGCTGCAGTATTAATTAATTGATGGCATATGGTGATGTGGGTTTATGCACTTCTGGAACAAGGACATGTGAAACAGCATGAGTAAAAAAGACATTTAGTTCCAAGCAATTTATAGCAAAATTGATGGTTTCCTTAATAAAGTTTAATCAACATGTCCTGTCCTGAATGAAACTCAGCCTTGATTGTCTCATGCATAATGAAATGTTATATTAAGCCAAAGTATTTGTCCTCAGGCAATGGAAGTCTAAAAATATCCATGTTTTCACAGAGCAAACAGAAAGTAATAAAATGAAATTGAAGAAAAGACCTGGAATATTGATATCCCATTTTCGCTATGCTAGGGGGATAAGGGTGAAGTAATGGAGATAGGCAAATCTCAGGGAAGTCTCAAATGAAACATTAATTCTCCTGATAGTTTTGTCTCCTTTCTAGTGTCTGTATAAAATACACATTGGCTATATGTCATTACCTTGCATTAGCATACAGAACTTTCAACCATACAGAACAGTTTTTTTTGTTTGTTTGTTTATGTTTTTGATGATTTTGCAGTTCAGTTTGTGCATTAGGTGATTCATCTATTCAACTTACTTGCATGGTTTATTAAGGAACACTATGACAAACTGAAAAATATATGCAACAATATATCTTGCCTAATAACTTCCTAAAATTACAAATAACAATAGACCCCTGTTTTCTGAACTACACCACCATATGCATTGGTCCTCCTTATACCTACTGTGCATTTAAATGGCAATGCATTATAATTATTATAATTATGCACAGCATACAGTAGCATTTAAGGTATAAACGTCAAAGAACGGTGATAGTACTGGCCTCAGAATTAAGTAAATTAAGCAAATGAAATATATGTTAAAAGAATAATTGCAGTGAACACATACAGTACAGACCAAAAGTTTGGACACACCTTCTCATTCAAAGAGTTTGAATTTGTATCATAGCAAGAAAAAAGCAGCTAAKTAAAGAAAAACGAGCAGCCATCATTACTTTAGGTAATGAAGGTCAGTCTGTCCGAAAAATTGGGAAAACTTTGAAAGTGAACGCCAAGTGCAGTCACAAAAACCATCAAGCGCTACAAAGAAACTGGCTGACATGCGGACCGCCCCAGGAAAGGAAGACCAAGAGTCACCTCTGCTGCGGAGGAGAAGTTCATCCGAGTCACCAGCCTCAGAAATCGGCGGTTAACAGCAGCTCAGATCAGAGAGCAGGTCAATGCCACACAGAGTTCTAGCAGCAGACACATCTCTAGAACAACTGTTAAGAGGAGACTGTGTGAATCAGGCCTTCATGCTAGAAGATCTGCTAGGAAACCACTGCTAAGGACAGACAACAAGCAGAAGAGACGCGTTTGGGCTAAAGAACACAAGAAAGGAAACTATTTGAATGAGAAGGTGTGTCCAAACATTTGGTCTGTACTGTATAATAACCTTAAAACTTGATTGAGTGTATGTGGCTCTCTTCTAATAGTCACATGATAGCATCTCCAATGGTGCAACTACTGGTATCTTTTGAGGGAACATAAAACCACATATTGCAGCCATACTGTAATTCAATCAGAGTTTTAAAAAGGTAGAAGTATGTATACATTTTTGTGTGTGTAGGTGTGTGTGAGACTGACTTTTGGAGACGATAACGCTGCACTCTGCACTATTTCACCCTCGCATCACATGCTTCACCATTCACGAAAATGAATAAACCAACACCTGTTTGAGCAGCGCACCTGCCTCTGTGTCTATGTCCCGCCTGTACAATATGCATATATAGTATGTTATTGATATTACTCTGTGACCGATATTACTCTACCCCACTACTTAGGCCTCATGTGTCCCTCAAGCTATTTTCTGTTATTTCAACACCAGACATCAGGTTTATCAATCTCCCTAGCCTTTCCGTGGGAGCCTCATCTTTACCATCAGTCCATATCATCTATATGTTCTACTCATCTACGTACAGTCAGGTCCATAGATTTTGAAACAGTGACAATTTTTTTGTATTTGACTTAGCTAAATGTTCTGGAAAGGTTCTTCTTCACCATGTATAGATTTCTGCAGTCATTCACTTTAGTTATTTTCTGTAGTTGTCCATGTCTTTTTCTGTTGCTAACCTGCCAGTTGATTCCTTCTTTTCGATAACCCACTGGGGTCTCAGGATGTTTGGGGGCCCTGGAGAGGTTTTGACACGATCTGACGTGTGGATTTTCGGTTGCTTATAAAATATGAAAGTCTGATTACACTGTGTTCCGCACAAACCGGGCTACAATAATATTTGAGCAGCATGTAAGTACAAGTTTGTATTTTGGGGGAAATAACAGTTATTGAAAAAGAAAAGAGGAAGTCTCTGGATCTTAAAATTATGTGAAAGTCATCCTGCTCACTCGCTCGCAGAAAACAATATATTGATTTAAATGTTCTAAGACACTTTTTGTTTAGAAAGTCCGTACGCGAGGAGCCATGAATTATTATGAATAATGCTGCAATCAAGCCAGAGAAGACAAAGACCCACATAATGAGCTGTATTCACGGCAAAACAGTGCCAAAACACATATTCCTGTGCCGCTCTGAAAAGCATTTCCTGTTCTACGGAAGACAGAAGTGAACATCACATACCTGCCATTTGCATGGTGTTTTTGTCCATGGCTGCTTATCATACACTGCTTGCTTGCGACTAGCAGCGGAAATATTCCTGGCACCTGAGGTCAGTCCATGTGCTGGTTGTACTGTACACAGCCACAGATTCAGGACAGAGAAATGTCTTCATTCTCCATGCATGAAAAAGTGTATTATTCTAAAATACAGAATTGTTGGGATATTGCAACATGAATTTGACATGATTACGGACAATACCGATTTTTTTTAGAAAAAAATTTAATTCTTTTTTTTTTTTTTTATTGGATTTTTTTCCCCGATTTTCTCCCTAATTTAGTCATGTCCAATTCCTCCCCGTCACTAGGGGGCTCCCACATTAAGGCTACTACTACCACTCAGCCGGGAGGGCCGAAGACTATCACGTGTTTCCTCCGAACCACGTGACGCCAGCCAACCGCATCTTTTCGAACTGGTCGCTCGCGCACCATTGGGGGCGGCGTAACACACT
>QMIH01002991.1:0-11378 GCA_003987875.1 Clarias batrachus
TTCACAACCGGGCAACAAAGAGATGTTCCCATAGCGTTTTCACGCAGCATCTCGTTCCCGCTTTATCAGGGAACAGGGTTACAGTCAAGTAACCCGAGACGTTTCTTTTGCTGCAGAAATTCAATACAAAAAATTTATGACCATCTCAGAATAGCTTTATAAATTGTACGGTTTATGTAAAAAAAAAAATACAGACACCGTATTGCTGCAGTACAGACTTTATTTGCAAAAGGACATTACTGCAAGATATATAAACACAAAAAGCATCGGAATTATAATTTTAAAAAAAATTAAAAAACAAAGTAATGTTCTATTCTGCCCGGTCTTCTGCATTTGGCCACATGTTCTCATCCACATCACACCTGATATCTTCTCTGGCAAGGCATCGTGCGAAGAATCTTTTGGCATGCCTTATCCACTCCTGGCAGTGTTCAGCTGTGATGTCTTGACATGCAGCATCCATTGCATCCAGGAGGGACATTTGGTAATGTGGACGATGTTCAAAAACCTTCCATCTCCAGGCTGAGAAAAACTCCTCAATAGGGTTGAGGAAAGGGGAGTAAGGGGCAAGGAAATGGGACATCATCCTTGGATGGGTGTGAAACCAGGCTGTGACTGCACGGGAATGGTGGAATGCCACATTGTCCCATGTGATAACATATATTGGCAAGTAATCTCCCACCTGTCCCCTTTCTACCTCTGGCACCTTCTCACTTTCTTTCTTCCTTTTTTCCTTCTTTCTTTCCTTCTTTCTTTCTTTCTTTCTTTCTTTCTTTCTTTCTGTTCCTATATGGGAATCAGCTGTGATTTATATACTTATTTGCATAACTGCAATAAGCTGTTTCTCATTGGCAATGGAATAAAATACAGGGAATATATTTGTGTTTCAATTCACAATATGAACAGCTATTCACTTTGACTTTAGCCTATATAGGTTATGTTTAGAACATGATGTTATCTGTTCTGACATACAGTGTGAAAGCATTTGTAAATTTGACTGTAAAATTACATTGTTTTGGTCTTCGTTGACCTTGCGTGTAAAAGAAGTTCAAGCATTTTAAATTGGATAGCCTACAAAGACGGATGTTGTGCTAACTGTGTTAATAGTTTAGGAAACATTTTTAAATGTATTGAAAAAACTGTCATAGCGATTGTAAAAAAACTGTAACAGCACAGGTTAAGAAATCCAATGAGACATATTTCAGAATAACCCTGTGCCATAGTGCCCTAGCAGGGGCTTTATCAATTATCCAGTTTAGAAGAATACATTTTCTTGCACAAGATATTATTCTAGTTTGGGTTGTTTTTAACCCAGCATTTTTTAGGGTGAGAGAACGGTCTGGAGTCCATGACAACAATTAATAAATTACACTCTAAAAACTGCTGGGTTAAAAAAACAACCCAACCATAACCCTGCTGCTGGGTCACTGTAGTATGGGACAGAACACGAGCTGGGTTGTTTTTGACACGCCCCCCCCCCCCCCCCCCCCCCCCCCAGCTTCAGAAGTGAAGAATCCAGAAAGTTCCTCATGCTGTGTCTCAATAACAAAAACGCACAGAGCGGACTTGACTTGGAAGTGCAAGAGGAAGCGTCTCACATCCGCGATATATTATACCATAACCGTATTATACCAAAGATTACCTGTTAGACATAAACAAAATGAAAAATATAAAAATAAATAAATAAATCCGCTGTTTTAACCACTTTAGAAACACCACAGCCAGCGATCGTTTTCAGAAGTTTCTGCCGAGATAAGGCTGTGTTTTGCGGCTACATAAACGCGAAGCACCGTAGGATTGCCTGGAGCTAAAATCTCCGAAATCGTTCGGGCACTTTTTTAAATAGACGCTATCTTTAATAACCGATTGATGTTTTGAGCTGTACACAAATATATTGTTGATTAAACATCTCTTAAAACTACACTTTGTGACACAATAACAGTAATATTTCAAACATTTTTCAGGCTGCCGTTTGGAGAAATAAAGAATAAACCAGTTATTGGGTCAAAATAACCCAACCAGGTGGTCATTTGTAAATGACCAACTACATCTCATTTGACCCAGCATTACCCAACCCAACAATGTGTTTAAAGTCCCCGAAATAACCCAGAATTTTGACCCAGCATGAACAACCCAACAATGTGTTTAAAGTCCCCGAAATAACCCAGAATTTTGACCCAGCATGAACAACCCAACCGTATACAGAAACAATCAAGCATTTTTTTTTAGGGTGTATGGTTCTTGGAGATGGATTTACATTAAGAATGTGAATGAGAGTCACAGTGGTCCTCATTATCTGGGGGACAGTCCACAAAGTCAGCCAGCATGGAAGCCATGGACTCATCATCCACCTGGGAGATAGAGTAGAAGAGAGTGATTTAATAAACAACTCCGCAAGATGAATTAGCATTGATGCAATAGCAAATTACAAAAATAAGAGTGCCAGAATGGCCTGAGCCTGTTGCCAGTGTTTACATACTTTGCAACTGCAACACCCAATCCATGGATGAATGAATTATCCAATTTTACCTCAACGGAACGGTTTTATTTCTCTTTAATTAAACCATTTTGTTTCCCTTAAACATGCAGTCATGGCCAATGATTTTGAGACTGACACAAATATTAATTTTCACAAAGTCTGCTGCTTCAGAGTCTTTAGATCTTTTGTCCGATATTTTTTTTTACTATGGTAAAAATTTCCACAGCAGTTTTAAAACTAATGTTAAATGGTTATATGACAATTTCAAATGTTACATTTAAACAGATCAATCTACCTTGAATTATTTAATGACATTTATTAAAAAAATAAATGTCATATTCCAATCTTCCTATCTCAATACCTGCTTTATATACAGACTTGAATGAGTAACATGTTCATCCAACTACTAAAGTATAGTAATTATAAGCATCTCAAAGTCAAAGGGTTTTATTGACAATTACATTAAGTTTTTGTAAATAATCAATATGTGGGCAGGGGTGGATAATTTCTAAATCACACAAGGTGCCCAGATAATACTAATCTAATCCATGCAAATTGGGCTAATGTCATTTGCAGTTAAGAGTCCAAAATGAAATGTTCGGTCATCAAGCATCTTGCACAGGGCCATTTTTCACCACAAACAGCTTATACTAAATGCTGAGCAGCTCTGTGGAAGAGTGATGATTTGCTGTGGAGTTTTTGTAACATTAATTCTATGGTTACAAGATAAGACTTTTCCCAGGTTACTGACAGACGTTCCTCCAAGAGACCGTTAGGGAACAGGAGAAAAATTTTATCCTTAAGTCCCAGACCTATGATTATCTCGTGTTGCTTTGACTGATGTAAGACTCCTTCCCTTTGAGAGCATGAACAATCTGCTCTCTAGACTCGTTCAGGCCCGGGAGTGATCTGCACAGAATTGGATATGTATCAGGCTGATTAGCCAGACACTGGTCATCGTGAATCAACCCAAAAACCAACCAATTTCAGTTACTGGCCAAGCGATATGTGTATCTTTTTATGACCCATTAATTCTGAATTAACACAGAAAGCACTAAAAGAGAGATAAAATATGTTGTACATGATTTTTCTAAAATATATTGCACATGATTTTGTTAAATTATATTGCTCACGATATTGTCTCTATTGGAGGAATTATACAGTTTGATGCTCTTTCGTTCTGTGGTGCTTCTCGGTTGACACAGTCTACGGCTGAACCAGTGTGGCATGCAGCGGATGGGACATACGGCCTAGAATCCTGAGCATGGTGTAGTTAGAGCTTTGCAGCTCTCAGTGTCGTAAAACAACTATGTCACAAACTTTTATAGGAGCAGTCATACTCCTCACTAAATAACTTTCTGTTTTACTATGAGCTAGGAAAAGTTTCTGTTCTATATTATCTTTTTACATTCCTAGGAGTGATTCTGAGACGATGTATTAATAAATACATTAATACAGGTCCTATATTAATAAATACAGGGCCTGGTCTTCTGAAGTCCTTGATGATCATGCTGCATTCTAGCCACTTGAGTGTTGATTCCGCTATAATGTTTTTGGCATCCTTATCGGTGCTCGGGATGTGCATTTTAATATGTGTGCCATGTATGATGGCCACAACTCCAGGGAAACCAGCAATGCACATGGTGGGGAAATGTACCTGCACATGACCTTCATATCCATATTAAAAGAACTGGGCATTCTCAAGTCTAAGCATGGGTTAAATACTTGTTTATACTTGTTTCTATGCTGACGTGTACATGTAAAGGACACATTGATACGAACTCTCAAACATACAAAAAATGCCCAAGGTTCAAAGAAAAAGAGAATACAGAATTCATGGAGAAATGAGAAAATAAGAATAGTATAAAGAAGGAACAAAATACAGCTATGTACCTATATACTATATATAAAAGAAAGGTTTTGTCTGTAGAACAACCCTTCCTGATTGWTTGTTCAGAACTTGCTTTTTCATACATTGGAGGACCTGAAACCAGTCTCAGAAAATTTTCTGTATGGGGGTGTCAAAGTAGATTATTTTGGTATTGGTTGGGGTCACAGAGTCACATGACCTAGAAACTATCGAAGAAATGAGACACTCAACCATGCTTGACAAATAGTATGAACTTGTCAGGGAATACCACTAGAGGGCGCCAAAGCGCCCAGAGACTCCATTTTGTTTCCTTTTGTTTTCGGTTGTAGTTTATGTTGGACTCTATTCCCCAGAATGCACCTCGGTCAGGTGATGTTGGCGCTCACCTGAACCGAGGTAGCTCATTAGTTTTGTTATAAATGTTCCTGTGTTCAGTCAGTCCTTGTCTTGCATCTGTTTGTTTTGCTTGCTGTTTTGAGTCAGTTAAGTGCTTTGTTGTTAGCCCTGTTCTTCTAGCCCTTGTGTGTCTCCTAGCCTGTATGTCTCCTAGTCTTTGGGTTATCTACTAGCCTCATGTGTATCTCTTAGACTGTATGTAACCCCTAGTCTGTGTAACTCCTAGTCATGTTTAGTTTGTCCCCTGTTATATTCATGTACTTTTCCCTTTGTTCCCTATTTTCTGTTCATTAAAAGACTTTAACTGCCATCACCTCGGCCACTATGCCTATCCTTCAACCCGCGAACAGCACCTGTAACAGAATTGTTTGTGGTGATGTGTTATGTATGATTTTTGCAAAATATGACACTGTGGATGATGACCAAATCGTTTAACCCTGGACTGCATTCCCTGTGATCTACAATTCTCCTCCCTGCAGAATGGTGAATTTAAAATTGTTTAAAGATGATCATATAACTCTTCCTAATTTGAAGACAAGCTACTTTTTTGCATTCATTCATCTCTTGCGCATGATATAGACACATAGCAGAGAATAAAAAAAAAATCAAATGGCAAAAATTTCTGCTTTTATTGATGCTCACTATTTTATCACTAAGACCTGGCTGGTAAGTCAATGGAACCTTGGATTGCAAGTAACTTGGTCTGTAAGCACTTTGCAAAATGATAAAATTTTTAAATAAATTTGGACTAAAGGTCTTTATATATGAGTACTGTAGTACGCAAAATATGAAGAACCGTCGGCTCAGTTGAGATCATGTGACGCTCGGCGGACACCCTCTCCCTCTTCTTGTCTTACACAGTAACCCTTACTCCACTCTCATTTTTCCAGGACGACTTTCACACACAGACACAGACACACACACACACACACACACACACTAACGGAAACATCACTTCATCGAAAAAATTAACAAGGAACATCTCTGACACTCGAGTGAGCGCACACTAATGAACTCACTGCTGTAAAGTAAAAATAAAACAAATTAACCTGCATTTTACCTTTGAAAAGAATTGCGACAGAGCAGTGTCTGTGTGTGTGTGTGTGTGAAGGAGAGAGGAGGAGCGGTGTGTTTGAGGGGGCACAGTGTCCAATCATGTGCGCACACACATAACGGAATCAGTGCAGGCTGACACAAAGAGAGAGAGAGAGAGAAATTGTATCTTTAACCTTTCTAATGATACTTTCTTTTGCTTTACAACGTGTGCACATGTGCATTATAATAAATAGTACACATCAGTTACATTACAGCATTACCTTCTGATAAAAATAACTAGTTAGAGTACTTTTCCATTGCAGAAAATGAAAACTCCTTTGTGATTCCTCATGCATGTTATTTTAGTCAAGACCTTTATAATTATTCTACCATCAAGTTTGGCCCATAATCTGATAACTCCTAATAGCAGGAATAACAGAGGGGGACAGGTTATCGGGGGTGGGGATGGGGCTTTTAGGACTGCTTTCTCTCACACACACGCGCGCACACACACACACACGGAATAACTGGTGTTTGGCTCACGGATTACATAAATTGTCTGAATAACGGATTACATTTTTTAAAAATATAACTAATTAACTGGGTACTTAAATGGTGGACCGTAATCCAAGTACTTTAACGCATTACACCCAACACTAAACACCCAACTAAAGATCCACCAATTGCTCAACCACTGACTGTGGACTGGCTGGTCAGTCTTACAGTAGATATATCCAATTCTGTGACGATCACGTAAGCTTCATGGTACATGTTTGCCCTACCAGCCAGAGATTTGGAGTTTGACCTGAAGCCCTGAAGCTAGAGTGCGCTCAGTGGTTAGGCACAGCATACTTGCATTCTCACATCAAACAGAGTGAATTGGAGTCTGTGATCTCATGATAAAACCTTTCTCCTTAACGTCCCTTAACCATGCGTGAACTCTGTCTGTTAACTTGGAGCATTTTTTTATTTTGAGACTTATAACCTTGTGGGGTGTGAGAGACAATATAGATGTTGTTTAATAGTCAAAGCTTTATTATGAACACACATGACCATATACATTTTTTTGTTTGCTGTCAGAATCAGCTGACCTCAAATTGTAATCGGTGCATTTCTACTTTCCACTCATTGTGCAAGTTTTCATATAAAACTTTACAGCAAATTCTCACCACAACCACGCTTGACAAATAGTATGAACTGTTTGTAGTGATGCATTCTGTTTGGTTTTTACAGCACTGTGAATGATCCAAATGAACCAAATCTCCACCTCGGTCTCTTCAGCACAAAGGAAATTTACAGAAAGTTGTGGTTTATGTGGATGCAATTTTGTAAGTCATGCTGCCATATTCTTTTATGGAAATAAGTGGCTGTTTTTAGCCACTCTTCCATGAAAGCCATACTACACAGACTCACTCAGTATCTATACTGGTTATCCTGTATTCAGGGTGATATGGACTTCCCAGGAGACTTACTGTAAGCCACAAGGAGGGGTACACCCTGGACAGAGTCCAATCCATCGCAGGGCACACACATACACACACTCCGGCCAATTTGGCAATGGCAATTAACCTAACCTACATGTCTTTGRATTGTGGGAGGAAACCAGAGCAGACCCACCAAGCACAGGGAGAACATGCAAACAGAGATGAAAATAAAACATCGAACCTGGACCCTAGAGGTGCAAGCCAACAGTGCTTACCACCACACCACCTATGCTTGAAAGTCACACTTATTCAGTCTATATCTGACTCTGCTCTACAGAGGCCTGGTTGTCACACTGTTATAGTTTATATCTTAAACCATTTAATTGTCTTCCCCTGGACTGAATTTCATAGAATCCACAATTCTCCTCACTGTTGATGGTCTTATAACTTTTGAATTCATGGCTGATCTCTTGCGATTCAAGTTTATAATTGGTGTCAGCTAAGGATGTATACTGTATGGGAGAGGTATTTTTTATTCTGCCCTCAGAATTTTCTTTTTGCTTGTTTGTACCTGTTAAGTTTCTGCAGAAGTGGCTTCTCTGACATTTGGGATGTTAATTTGCATACCTCTAGCAAAAATTCCTTTGTTAGGGGAACCATATTAATCACTGCAGTAATTATCCAATGAAAGGCTCTTAAATGTTTGCTTAGTAAACTCCAGGGGGTATCTTACTGTAGTTTTGGATGTGCAATGTGCTTTATCTTGACCTTTTCCATTAGGTGAAATGTAGTCATTCACATTACCAGAACATAAAAAAAACATCTTAAAATAAAAACAATAAAACAAATAAAACAACAATTTGAGCATTTTATTTTATAAAGAAATGTTTGTTCATTATATGATATACTATATTAATTGTACTCCATATGTGCTTTTAAAAAGCATTTCTTGGAACAGAGAGAGTGAGAGGAAGCTGCTGGACAAACATGTCTGGGGTCTCTGTCAGGGAAAAGTATGTGAGAGTGCAAAGTACTGATTGTACTGAAGGCTAATTTTATCAAATTTATTTTATTACCACTAAGGATATAACCAAAACATCTAACTGTGCAATAAAAATTTGATTAAGCATGCATTGCCACGCATCAGATCTAACGAGCTGATTAAAATCGGAAACCTTGTAAAAAGATTCTGAGACTCTGGAACTTTTGCACAGCACCATAATAACGTTTTTATTTTTAATTCTTGTTCAATTTGTGGCATAAGAAGTAACCATGCTTCAATGTTTGATGAAAATATTAAGCATTTCCAAGAGAGATTGTGTTAACATCTTTTAAATTAAAAATATCACCAAAATCTGTTATTTATCAAGGGGTGCCTAAACTTTTGCACAACACTGTAGGCATGATTTAATAGGCAATGCGTAGCTTTCATGTACACAAATTGTATTTCCTATTTTTATTTCATTCCTTTACAGGTTAGTGAATATAAAGTTTGGAGCTCCATTTCACTCGGTTAAAATTATAAAATGTTTATAGAATGTCAGGAGGGGGAGCACAGTCAAAGGCGAATCAGTATTGATACAAATGAAGGAGAGAAGAAAAGAAAACGAAAAATAAAGATCACGAATATGAAGTGGGATTGTGCTGTAATCGATTGTGAATATCTCTCTCTCCCTCTCTCATTTTCTCTTAATCATGTTTATTAGCTTTTGAGTGTCTTATGAATATTACACATGCGGCGTGATAAAACAATGCAAATATGTTAGTTACTGTAAATACTAACATGTATTTTCTTCTTTTGATAATACTATATCACTCCTCACACTGTTTTAAGGCAGATATAATTTGGTGTGATTGAAGCCTTCACATAGATGTAAATGTGTTAATTACTACGGGATTACACAAATATTATGTTTATTCACTTGGAGAAAACAAATTGGAGCCATCTTTGCCAGTCCATTTTTTCTTTTTGCAAGAGTTTTTGTAAACGACATGATATTGTAGCAACCCAGCAAAAAATATGTATATAAAGGGTTTTCGTCTCCGCACCCATTGAAGACCCCGCTTTCTCCAGTCTTGTCCCTGACATTGAACACAGAATTTAAAGTTACAAAAATGTTTGCTCATGCTGTCAGAATAGGCAAGCCAGACTCGAAAATCAATGCATTTCTAAATTCTACCCATTATGTATTAGAGGTTTTCATACAAACCTTGACAGCAAATTGTCACCCCACCACCACCACGCATAACAATATAAGCTGTTTGTGGTAACGCATTATGTTGGGTTTGTGCCAAAAACAGCACTGGTTTGCTCTGGCACTAGCTATCCAGTAATGGCCCTCCACTTGGGATCTCCAGCACAAGGAGCATTGTTACAGAAATATGGTAATTTGTTCAGATGCAATTTAAACAAAATCTGCTTGAAAAAAGTCTGTTTCTTAGGCCCCCTTCCACTGAGCCGAATGTGCTCCCGAATTTAGACTGATGCAAATTCCTTATTCCCACTGAAGACCTCGGTAGAGAACGATAATGACTTCATACAACTTTTTTGTGCTCTGTTTGAAATCCGCCGTGACCGTTAGCGTTGTAATTGTCTGGAAAAAAATTGGAGCATGTCCAAAAATTTCAGCCGAAGAAGGAGAGAAGAAAAGAAAACAATAAATAACGATACTGGATATAAACGTGTCTGTATAAACGTGGTCATACTCAGCTCGCTTAAGCTGGCACCACTCTTGAAAAAAGATTTATTCTGTACTGCTGTCATTTTCTTTTTGCTTGTTTTTCTTCCTGTGCAATTGTGGAGATCAAATGTGTGAAACTTTTTTTTTTTTTTACGTTAAAACATGAGCAGTCTTCATTGTTTTACTGATTTTTTCCTTAATCTATCTTTTATTCAAAGTTCCAACGAAGCACTGACATGTTCGTTGGAATCTGACGTGGCCATCAATTTTGTTATTGCATGTCCAAAAATTTCAGCTGCTCCCTCCTGATATTTACAGCCTTGGTATCACTCAAGAGCGTCGTTATTGAGTCATTATTAAATTTATCCGCATTTATGGAGTCCTTGTCGGTTTTTATCACCGCACAGCATCAGGCTTTTTTATTATTTGGAAAAAATAAGTACAACCTATAATACAGCAACAGGCATAACTACCTTTGTCAGTAATGATGTAAACGTTTTGTTTGACCACTTACAGAGAAATAAAGGGTCTTTAGGTTTTCTTTTAAAGGATAGAGACAGAATATATCAAGATTCAAGAAAAAAAAGACATTATATAAATGTTAAAAATTTATTTGCATTTCAATGAGGAAAATAGGCATTTGATACCCACGTAAAAGGTGACTTAGAACTTGGTGGAGAAAGGTTTGCACACATCTCAGGAGGGATTTTTCGTCAACTATTCTTTACAGATCTCCTCTAAATCCGTGAGCCTTTCTTGCTTATCATTCGGCAACTCAAAGTTTGAGCTCGTTCCATATATTTTCTATAGGATTAAGGTCTTAAGACTGGCTACAACTCCATGACCTTAATATGCTTCTTCTTGAGCCACTCCTTGCTCCTTGTATGTTTTGGGTCATTGTCATGCTGGAAGACCCATCCATGACTCACCTTCAATACATGGCCCATCCATTTGCCCCACAATAGAGCAAAGTTTTCCAGTACCATTAACAGAGAAACAGTCCAAAGCGTGATGTTTCAACCTCTGTGATTGACTGTAGGGATGATGTTTTTAGGGTGATAGTCAGCATTTTTCATGTTTCAAACAGTTAGTTTAACGGATGCCAAAGAGCTCAATTTTGAAAGCATTTTCTCCCAATCATTCTCTGTCTATTGGCAAACTTCAGACAGGCCTGGGGGGTATTCCAGAAAGCAGGTTATGTGACATACCCGTGTAAGTTTAAGAGTAAGTTAGTGGATATCCTCAACTTTCGGTTCCAAAAACGGAGGTAACTCTCTGGGTATGTTTGTAACCATAGCAACTTGCTCTCTGAAGATAACCTGCTCGGTAGCAGGTTATGTTCCAGGGTAAGTTTGTTTCAGAGGTTTATTGAGCATGACGTGCGCTTTTAATGAAGATCCTGTGGACGTGGAGCCACAAATTATGATTTTTTTTTTCGCCGGGAGAGAGTTATACGACCGCGTATTGATGTCTTTTAATTTCCTAATGATTAT
>QMIH01002991.1:11673-37817 GCA_003987875.1 Clarias batrachus
TGCATTTAAACCTCCAACTTCGACTCTGTGAAGTATGCCGCTCGCTTTTTTTCACTTTGATTTTTCATTTTGACTCGTGAAATCGGCGATCCATTGAAAATGTCTTTATGTACGCACCGTGCACGCGCATTAACTCTGGGTAAACAGTAGGAGGTTGATTTAACTTACTCTTCTCAGGGGTTTTGGAACCGACATACTCATGGTATGCGAGTTTGGAGTAAATCAACCCTGAGGTTAAGTTTTACCAAATGGTAAGTTAACCCAGCTTTCTGGAATACCCCCCTGTACATGTGCCTACTTGCGCAATATTGTGTAAACAATGGTTTGGTGACTGTAGTCCCAAATGCCTTGAGATTATTCAAAAACTCCTCCTGCATAGTTCTGGGACTGTTTTTTTCTTTTCTTTTTTGGTTTTGCCCATGGTGGTGAGGTTTGAATGGAAGACAGAGATTCTGTTGTCACACTTAAGAGAAAATCCTACAAAACATGCAATATTATAGTAATAATAGTATTGATAACAATCACAGCACTACTACTAATCGTACTAATAATTAATTAATTAATCATTATTGATACAAAAGAAGGAGTGAAGAAAAGACCGGTGTGCGATTTTCTCTTATTCATGTTTATTAGCCTTTGACATTGATTAGATTTATGAATATTAAAAGTGCTAAATGATTAAACACAATACAACTATGTTAATGGTACTGTTAATACTGACATGTATTGACACAGCTGTAAATGCATGTTATTTATAACAGGATTATGCAATTTTTTTTTTTTTTTCACAAGGAGAGAACAAAGTTAAGCCAGCTTTGCCAATCACTTTTTTCTGTTTGCAAGTGTTTTTGTAAATGAAATGATATTGTAGCAACCAGAGGTGGGGTAACAAGTTACATTTACTCTGTTACTTTAACTTTTTCCTCTTGTCAGCGAAAGAAGTCACTGAGCGTGTCRCGATCGACAAATTACTGCGCTCCCTCCCCAGGGAAGAAAGGAAAGCCGTAGAGACGCACGGGCTGGCTTCTGTCCGAGACGTAACGGAAGTATTGGAGTGTGCACTAGCAACACCAGAAAAAGGAGATTCGCAGACAGGAGCCCGCCACGCTATCTGCCACCTCACCACCGTGAACCAGCGCTGCTAGTGCGGCGCCCCGATTCTCCACAAGACGAGCCCATGMCCACCGAACCGAGCCTGAGTAGGGTCATGTCCTCACGAGGACTTTGGACAGATAGCGGATAACGGTGCCCCAGCACCCACACATTGGGTCAAGGTTGGCGGAGCACCGCTGCCAGCACTGATCGACACAGGAAGCGCTGTTTCACTGGCTCGCCCCTCCATTATCCCTGCCGGAGCACGACCATGCGAACCACTCCCGAACATCTGCACCCACGGAGATTGAAGGGATGTTCCCGCGGCTCATTTCTCCATTGAAGACGGACAGAGGAAATACATGGTAAAGGCCGGTGTTGTGTCTAACTTACCTGTACCCTTGATCCTAGGCAGAGACTGGCCCGGGCTTTATCTAAAGCTGCAAGGAAAAAAGAAAAAGGTACCACAGACGAGACGTCGACCGAGGCCGAAGCCCCTCCCCCACCTCCCCCCCCCCGGACTGGCATGCCTGGCGCAAACTGCAGATGACGGCRAAGAGGCCGAAGCGGAAGGTGAGATAACCAATTCCTTTAACCTCTCCCCTTCTCTCTCACAACAGGTTCGAAAAGGGGGCGATTTCACACAAATGCAACGAGAAGATCCGCGACTAAAGAATTGTTGGACCCAATAAAAGAGGTAGAAGGAGAAACCGAAAAAGGGGACAGAAACAAAAAAAGAGGCTTCCTGATAAAAAACGGCCTTTTATACTATCGCACCGAAAGACGGGGAGAGCTACACAATCTTCTCGTAGTACCACAGAGGAAAACCGAAACGTTCATGCACCTAGCTCACACACACCCCCTCGGAGGACACCTCGCAGCAACACGATGGAAAAAATTTGTGATCGGTTCCACTGGCCGGGATTGGAAGCGGAAGTAAGAAATTTCTGCCAGCGATGTCCCGAGTGCCAAAGAACGGAACCACGAAAGCCGGCCCCCGCCCCACTAATACCGCTACCGATCATCAACATTCCGTTCGAGCGTATCGGAATGGATTTGGTTGGCCCGCTACCCAGGTCAGCAAAAGGACATGAGTACATTTTGGTTATAATAGATTACGCACCGCGCTATCCAGAAGCCGTACCACAGAAAAAAGCAACATCAAAGAATATCGCAAGGGAGCTACTAATGCTCTTCAGTAGAGTCGGTCTCCCGAAGGAAATTCTAACAGACCAAGGCACCCTGTTTATGTCGAAACTGATGGCGGATGTCTGCAGGTTGCTACAGATTAAACAGCTCCGCACATCGGTCTATCATCCACAGACTGACGGGTTGGTAGAGCGGTTTAATCAGACGCTGAAGAGGATGCTGTGGAGAGTGGTAGACAAGGGGGGATGAAATTGGGACCACTTACTCCCCTACGTCCTGTTCGCAGTCAGAGAAACACCGCAAGCATCTACCGGCTTTACGCCATTTGAACTGCTCTTCGGCCGCAGACCTCGGGGATTATTGGACATCACAAAGGAAGCATGGGAAGAACAACCTTCCCCGTTCAGGTCAGTAGTAGAATATGTACAAAACCTGCAACAGAAAATAGACTGTGTCCTGCCAATTGTACAAGAAAACATGGAACGAGCTCAAGCGGAGCAGAAAAGAACGTACAAACGACTGGCAAGAGCCCGTGAATTTCAACCAGGGGTCTCTGTACTCTTACTAGTACCCAGCGCTACTTGCAAATTCCTAGCCCCTACACGATAGTAGAAAAGGTCAGCCCTGTGAACTACCAACTGCAGCAACCGGGTAAGAGAAAACAAACCAAAATATATCATGTTAATCTATTAAAAAAGTGGGTCGAGCCGATGCCGCGTATGTCAGCGCTTGCTATCTTGTCATCCACAGAGAAGAGCAGGGAGCTGATAAACTATGGAGAAGACATAACGAACACACAACGACAGGATCTGAACGAACTTGTGGACCAGTTCCACAATGTGTTCTCCACAGAGACTGACTCATCTCCTACGACACGAGATAAAAACCCCGCCTGGGAAGATAGTATGGCAGAGACCATACCAAGCCCCGGAACCGTTGTCACTTGATTGAAGCGGAAGTACAAGGTATGCTGCGTAGCGGGGTCATAGAAGAGTCGACTAGCCCCTAGTCCAGTCCCATAGTTACGGTACCGAAGCCCGACGGTTCCCTCCGTTTATGCAATATTTAGGCAATATCGAGTCCTTCCCTTCGGGCTCCACGGAGCGCCAGCCACGTTTCAACGCCTGATGGATATCGTGCCATGTCACCATCGCGCTTATGCAGCGGCGTATCTAGATGATGTATTCATTCACTCTTCTGACTGGGGAGAACACTTATACCATCTAAAGAACGTGCTCAAAGAGCTGCGGAAAGCGGGCCTAACAGCAAAGCCAAAAAAAAGCCATCTCGGTCTCACAGAAGCACGATACCTGGGTTATTGCATTGGTCGCAGCTTGCTGAAACCACAGGAGAAAAAGGTAGAGTCCGTTCTGAGCTACCCACGACCCAAAACAAAGAGACAGGACAACCAGAGAAAGTCCGCTGGACAGACAAAGAAGAGACTGCATTTAAATCAGCTGAAGACCCACCTCACTAACTCACCTGTTCTCCGAAATCCCGATTTCGAACGCCCCTTTCGGGTCCACACAGACGCATCAGAAACTGGGCTCGGAGCTGTTCTCTCACAGGACTTTAATGGGGAAGAGCATCCCATCATATACATGAGTAGAAAACTTACACCAACTGAAAAGAAATATGCAACTGTAGAACGAGAAGCCCTGGCCATAAAATGGGCAATAGAGGAACTCCGATATTATTTAACAGGTCGGCACTTTACCCTGGTCACGGACCACGCTCCTCTACAATGGATGGCGAAGGCCAAGGACACTAATGCACRTATTACACGGTTTTTATCTCTGCAGGATTTCTCGTTTTCGGTACAACACAGGTCTGGCTCGCAAAATGGAAATGCCGACGCCCTGTCCAGACGCCACGCATTCTTTGCATCGCCAATGATGAGCTCAAAGCTGGGGCGGGGGGTACTGTGACGGCGGACACACCGCCCGCACGGCACGTAAACACACAGCTTTGCGCTCAGATGGAAAACAGCTCGCGTTCAGCACCTTGGACAACGACACGAGGGCGGGGCACCGAAATGCAGTCATTAGCACACAATAAAAGGAGCAAAGCCGAGAGCCTCAGTGAGTAGGATTCAGATGGCAAACCTGGTAACACCTGTATCCTCTCCCCTCACAGATTCGGACGGCCGAAAGCGCCGAAAGCCTGACGCAGCGCAACTCGCAGCCAAGGAGCGACCACTCCAAGCCAACCACCCCTGCCGTTTCACGGAGCCGCCGGCCGCCACGTCCGAGTAGAGCCGCCGCCTCCCTAGATTGAGGGGGCTGCATCTTCTGTTCGTCCCTCTCTCTCTCTCCTCCACGGAATCCCCAAGTCTGAGTGATCCCGTATGTGTGCATGTGTGTGTGCGAGAGCATGAGTCTTAAAAGTAAAAGAACACTAATTGCACCTGCATAGCCGTGTCCTCTGTCGTCTGTGTTCTCCTGCCTGAGAGCGGTCCTGTGACATATTAGTAGTTTTATTGCACCACACTTTTTACTTTTACTTGAGAAGATTTGTGTACAGTAGAAGAAACGCTACACTACTTTTCCAACCATTTATTCTACACATGCAGCCGGTAGTCATCTGCCATATGAATGTTTCACTATCAGTCTCAGTAACAATAACTACATGTAGTCACATGACCACACTCAAACTATATATATATATANNNNTGCAAAACGTTTGCAGACCAAGTTACTTGCAATCCAAGGTTCCATTCTATCTATCTATATATATATATATTAGTATATATATTAGTATAGCATAGCATTAATGACTTGTTTAGTTGGATCAGGTGTTTTTAATTATGGTTGGAACAAAACTCTGTGGGGCTGCGGCCCTCCTGGAACTGAGTTTGAGACCCCTGGATTAGCATATATTTTTGTGTTTGTTGCATTTGTGGGGGAGTATGTCTGCAGTTTTGTTGATAAATCTGCTCACATCTGGGTTTATCAGCCTTTTGATCAAAATGCACACCTGCGCAACTTACTTTCACTTTGCAAAAGGCAGTGTTTATTGTTTAGTATATTTAAAGTGCATATACACAATAAAATAAGTTTTAGGCTAACTTATACAATTTTGTATTCTTTGTTGCACTTCGTCTTTTTGCACACAGGTGCACGTGGGCGTGTCACAATGATGATGATTGATGATGATGATGATAGTTAAAGAAGAATTATTATTGATGGAAAGAAGAAAATGAAGAATAAATACATACTGTATGTCTCTTGCTGTCAATTAACACCTAAGAGAGATTAACACATTTTCGCCTTCAGTAGACACACAATATCTACAATTGAAACATGACTGCCCCTACAGGTAATGTACGTCATGTTCACAGCTTCCCTTGCACTGCTGCGGCAGCTTGTGAGATCCTTTTCACAAAACTATTTGGAGTTTGGAGTTTAGAATCAGAAGAACTGCCACCTATTGTGACACAAGGAATTATCACCATACAAAACCCAACAAAAATAAAGAATGTCTAGAAAATTAGAGACCAATTACTATATTAAATAACAATTATAAAATTTTGGCTTTAATAAAAAAAAAAGAATTAAAGATGTCCTTAACTCTATTATAGACGAATCACAATCAGGTTTTATGGAAAAACAACACATTACAAATAATAGAAGATTAGTCCGAGCCGTCTGGTTCGCAAACCAGGATGTGATGTTTCCCATCAGGATGCTCTCTGTGGTGCWGGAGTAGAATTTCCTAATCACCCTAGAGGGCAGTCTAAAGTCTCTCAAACATCTGTTCCGGTAGACATGCAGCCAGGTCTTTTTCATTATGGTGTTGATGTGACAGGACCATGACAGGTCCTACATAATGTTAACACCGAGGTATCTGAAGCTATCCACACTCTCCACTGGGCTCTCATTGATAATGGGGGTCTGGAAGTTTCTCTCCTGCTTAGTACTAAAGTCCACTATCAGCTTCTTTGTCTTGCTGATATTCAGGAGGAGGTTGTTCCTCTGGCACCAGTTCACCAGATTCCAAATCTCCTCCAGGTAGTCTGTCTCATTGTTGTCAGAGATCAGGCTCACCAAGATGGTGTCGTCAACAAACTGGAGGATGGTGGTGAAGTTGGTGGTAGCTACGCAGTCTAGGTGTACATTGAGTATAGCAGGGGGCTCAGAACACAACCCTGGGGGGCTCCAGTGCTGAGGGTGAGGGAAGCTGAGACACGTCTGTCCATCTTTACTGCCTGCAATCTGCCAGTTAGGAAGTTGGAGTTCCACTAACACATGGATGGGCTGAGTCCCAGGTGCTCCAGCTTGGTGGTGAGTGTGGAGGGAATTATAGTGTTAAACGCTGCTCTGTAGTCAACAAAGATCATTTTAATATAATTCTCATTCCTAGTGTTCAGGTGAGTTATGTATAGAGGTGGTGATGGATGGCATGATCTATAGAGTGGTTCAAAGCACTTAATCACTACTGAAGTCAGGGCAACAGGGCAATAATCAGTGAAGGAAGGGTTTTCTTTGGGACAGAAAATGGTGGATTCTATCATTGTTCCTGTCCCAAGAGACCCAATCTTATTTTGAAAGTGATTTTTCTTTCTGTTTTAAAGATGTTTTCTTTGGATTTATTGGATACTCAAAAAAGAAGATGGGGAAAATATTACATAATTTGTGTTTGCTACTAGGTAAATATCATATCCATACATGAACATTTACTGGCTCTAAACATTTTTTTTGTGTATTCAAAGATGATTTAGAATATGATCTAGAAACTATTCAATTCTGTATCCCTATATTCTTCCTTTCTCCCATCTTAAGCTGTAGAATTTACTCCTTTTGACTCTTATTATACCCTGGCTTTATTTTTGTATATACAAGTTGAAAGAAAATCCAACTTGATTAACCCCTTTACAGTAAGGGGAACTAAAAACTGAATCAACTCAAGCACACAAGTTCGTTACCATGGAGGGCAGACACATGGAATCGGTATACAAAATATTTATTGAAATTACAAACAGATAAAACACTTAAAAATCAAACAGTACCCAAATCAAACAGTTGCTCACAGTCCACATCTCTGCAGTACCCCACTAATTATGAGGACACCAAGGCTTACCCATAGGGGTAGGCTAGCTGTAAAATGATTATTCCTATGCAACACACACACGCGCATGCACACAATGCAGTGAGTGATCACAATCAATCCACACTTCCTGACACCACCACGGTACTAAACCAGCTAGCCTTCCAGCTCAGGGGCCTAAAACAACTAGACACAAAAAAACCCACACAAAATTACAATAAGCCTGAATGAGAAGCACACTAAACAATACTCCTCATTAACAAAAACACAACTGATACTGAGAAAGAAAGAAAGAAAGAAAGAAAGAAAGAAAGAAAGAAAGAAAGAAAAACAAAACTCAATCAGGCTAAGCAAACAACCAAAAAACAAGAATAAAAGAAATCATACAACAAAAGCAACCAAAACCCAAATACAGGAACAATGACATGTAGCAACGCAGACATTAGCAGCAGAAAGTAGCAGCAGAAAAGCAGCGCCACCATTATCTGTACAAAAAGGCGCTCACAATGAACTGATTTGACAATGAATCTGTATTATCCTGTTTTATGCAGATCGCTGTTTTACCTTTTACTAGTTTTGCAAGAATAAAGTTTTTTCTTTAAAGTAATGTTTGTGTTTCATTGTCAAAGCTTTGTTAAGCCAACTTGTTTTTATAGAACAAACTACATCAATGGCATACAATGGGAGACAACTTTACTTATTGAGTAGATGAAAAGTTAGGCTATGACAACCCTAAGGAAATATAATTAGTTGACCCTACAACCAATTGCCCACAAACTTGAGCTGACTTAAATATTTGAATTACAAGTTGAGCCAACTTAAGATTACCAACAAGGTACATGTTGTGTCAACTAAACAGAAATGGGAAATATTTAGTTTGGCCAGCAAATTTCTCTAAAAGTTGAGCAAACTTATAGCTACTTTACTTTATTTCTTTCTTTTCCTCATGTTGTTTGAAAAAAAAGTTGGTAGTAGCATTGGAAGCCCCTTAGTGACAGGGGAATTGGACATGACAAAATTAGGGAGGAAAGAAAGTGCTGGATTCCAATCATGAAGTAGACTGCACACGGAGCAGGTAGGGCACACTTGGAACAGATAGACTAAAAGCAAATTGGACAAAAATGCAATAGAGATCGGGTGTGGTCCATTAACAAACATTTCATATGCTGTCTCCAAAGGTGAGGATTGTGGATCTGTTCAACACTATTATGACTGTTCCAATTCTTATCAGATGTCTTGTATTTGACTGCTGCCTTTACACATTTGTGAATCAATGTTAATTTTTAACTGGATTCCGCAGATATTAATTCTCTTTTTTTTCACTATGTTGTTGTGTTGGTACTATTGGAACAACATCATTATAGGGGACTTTAGCTCTTCTTTCATTTCTTCAGATGATTGATGTTTAAAGCCATTTGTTTATACACAGTTCTCTTAAGATGCTACCACAGCAAATCATCATCCCACCACCACCATGCTTGACTAAAGATTTATTCTCTACTGTTTAAACTGTCAGCTTCTTTTTGCTTGTTGTTTTCCTGTGCAATTGTGTAAGCAGAATGTGTGGAAGATTTCTGGGTGGTGGGAAGTGCATTGCTTATAATTTTCTTTGAAACAACAGTATCTGCTGATGCAAGGTCTTCCTGAAGTTCTGCCAGAGTGGTTCTTGGCTCTTGGAGAACTCTCCTGATTATTCTTTGGACTCCTCTGACAGGGATCTTACGGCACCTGATTGTGGCCGGTTTATGGTGAACTGATGCTGTTTGCATTTGCGGATAATGCCCCCCACAGTGCTCACAGGAACATTCAGCATTCTGGAAATGAGCCTATAACTATTCGCATAAGAATGCTTTTCAACGATAAGATTACGAAGATCTTGGGAGAGTTCTTTGCTTTTACCCATCATGAAATCTTTCCTTTGTCCCTCCTGGGTAATGAGAAGCCTTTATAGGTCATCAATTAGGACTAAAGCAGCTGATATCAATTAGTACTGATAGGGGCAGAATTTTTCTCTCAATACTGACAGATTTCAGGTGATCTGGCTTTCTATGCCGTTTTGCACCTTGTTATCTTCATGTGTTCAATACTTATTCCCTGTGTCATTTCACTTCATTTATTATGACTTAAATGTTCTGATTTCTTTGTATGACTTCAATATTTGACTTGATAGTTACATCTGGTGGAAATTTTGTGTCAATAGCCCACTTAGAAATCCCCTTAATGATAAAAATGCTGTTGTGTCAAATACTTATTTTCTCCGCTGTAAGTGTGCATTTTAGCAGATTAGCATCCATGTATTGTATTTATCGTGTTAGACTATTGTCTAGAAGGTCCCAGGTTTAAACCCAACCACCAAGTTGTCCCTGTTGTTTAACTGAGCAGGGTGCTTAACCCTCAATTGCTTTTATGTATAATAAAATAAATAAGTAAATGTAAATCACTCTGGATAAGGGCGTCTGTCAAATGCTTAAATGCAAATTTTAGCAGATTAGTTAAGCTGATTAGTACTCAATTAAGTTGCAATCTCTGATTAGAATGATTTCAGTTGGATTAAAGAAATATTTTTCATGTAAACTAGCTACGGTTTTGGGATCATCCCTGTGTAAACAATGTAAATTACCCACAGAGAGAAAGGAAAAAATAAATAAATGGTCCTTTTACTGGGTTTCAAAGTTAAAAAATAAATAAAATACTGAGTTGACTCAACTTTTTAAAAATATATACACCAAATAATCCAGTAACATGTAAGACCACCTTTAGTAACAATAACATAAATGAAATATTTTCTGTTGGAGTTCTGTCTTTATGATTATAGGGAACTTCAGCTCTTCTTTCATTGCCTTTAATCTTTTTCATGGCTTCAGTTGATATGTTTATACACAGCTCTCCTAAGATGTCACCACAGCAAATCATCACCAATCCACAACCATGCTTTAGTACATATTTATTATTTACTGTTTAAATTAAATGTGTGAGACATTTCTGGGTTAAAACTTCCTGTATCTATCTTATCTATCTTATTTTGCAAAGTTTCAAATAAGGACTAATGATGGGGACAATACCTGTAAAGTAGAATGTGTTGGGCTAATCCTACGACCTCAAGAGACCTCAAGAGGTTTTTGACCTCAAGAGTTTTAACTAAAGATCTACCAATTGCTCGACCAGTGACTGGTGACTGGCTGGTCAGTCTCAGATATATCAAATTCTGTGCCGATCACTCCTGCTTCATGATACAAATGAGAAGTGTTTGCCCTACCAACCAGAGATTTGGAGTGTGACCCTAAAGCCAGAGAGCAGATTGCTTTCAGGGGTTAGGGACATTCTCACATCAATCAAAGCGACTTGTAATGTCACTGTCACGGCGTGCGCCTGTGATGGGCGTGCGCCCAAATCTATTATCGCCCCTCGCTCACTTCGTAGGCTCCCTAGGTAGGCGGCACCACTTCTGCATGTGTGCAAAGGGACGGGGGGCTGGCAGCGATTTAACGTTAATAGGATCTCGGGCTTGCTCCGCATTATAAAAGCAAGGCACGGAGTTTAGTCCGGGGTCCGAGAAGAGCGGTGGAGATTGAGAGTGGCATGGGAGTGGGGAAATGGAACGCGCCCCAGCGACTTAAAAAGGACATTTGGATTTCCGCCCTTTGATCTCCGCGCTGAGGACAGCGCGGGAAAAGAGCTGCACGAGCTCCCACGTCATCCACTGTTCCCACGTCAAGCCCGCCTTCGCGTCCCCGCCGCCGAAGAGGAAAAGGCCGCGAGGAGGACAGCGTTAAGGCCGCCGATCCCAGCCGGGAAAGCCGCCCAGCCGACAGACGTCCGAACGAGATTCCCGCCTGAGGCCGCGCCCACAGAGAGCTGGGAGGGGCCAGGCCGGCCATCGATAGCGGGGAGGAACCGAGAGGAACCGAGAGGGAGCGTGCAGGAGCGCTGCCTCGCGTGCTCCGTTCGCCCACTCCGCCCAGCGCCGCCAGCCGTGTGCCCGCATGTCAGCTGGGCACTGCCTCGGACCACGCACGTGCACACTTCATCCCTTCCCTTTCTTTCCGTCCTCTCTCCTTTTACCCTTTCCTTCCCCTATTTATTCCTAATAAATTACCCTTTTCCTCTAAGATCTCGCCTCGTGTCTGTGTTTCATGGTGCCGCCCGTGCTACAATGGGTCGAACCCGTTACAATCACAAAAAATCTGTTCTCCTGCCCCTTAACTGTATCATTGAGGAAGCTCTGTCTGTTAACTTGAAGCACGTTTTTTATTTTGCGTTAATTCAGTTAAATTCAATTTTATTTGTATAGCGCTTTTAACAATTGACATAGTCACAAAACAGCTTTACACAATCAAAAGAATGGTTCATGTTTGTATGAAATGTGAATGTGTATAAATCAAATGATAAAATTGTTCCTGATGAGCAAGCCGAGGACGATGGCAACAGTGGCAAGGAAAAACTCCCTGAGCTGGCAATAGGAAGAAACCTTGAGAGGAACCAAACTCAACAGGGAACCCATCCTGATTTAGGTGATAGCGGATAGCAAGGATTGATCTGCAGTCATATTGTGTGTTAGGACACTGGAAGTTCTGTATAACAGGAGATGTGTTTAAGGTAATATGGAGTCCAGTTCTTGTAGGAAAGTCCAGTCCTGAACTATCGAGCGACTGCAGTCACTAGTCCTTAGAGAACAGCTGTCCATCAGCCGTGGTGTCTATGTGGAAAAGTGCAACCGTCCTCACCACACCACACCACATCACAGGCAGACTACACAGGCATCGATGCGATGAGATCTCCAACCAGAAGAGGGCACCAGGATGAGTCAGACAGGTCCAGCAGGCAGAAGGGTTCTGGATCACTGGCAGCTCAGGAGTGACATGCATACTGTAGCTCGACAGTGAGAGGGAAAGAGAGAGAGGGAGAGAGAGAGGAGGAGAGAGCAGAAAAGTAGGAGAAAAAACAATTAGGTATGGTCAGATTCACACAATGTGTAAGGTGAATTTATATTTACAATACGTGTTTGCTGTCAGAATTTGTAGAACTGATGCGAAAATTGAAAGGTGTATCTTTAATTTCTAAATACTGTATAGCTAAGGTTTTTAGTCAGTTATTTACAGTAAATCATTACCGCAATCATGCTTGAGAAATGGTATTAAGTGTTTGTGGTGATGTGATCTTTTTGGCTTTTGCCAAATACAGCACTGTGCATGATGACCCAATCATTAAATGGTTTAATCCTGGACTCCATTTCATGGGATCTAAAATTCTCCTTACTGTAGAATAGTGAATTTCAAATTGTGTGAAAATGGTTTTATAACCCTCCCTAATTTGAAGAACAGAAACTAACTGCTTCCTTGCATTCGTGGCTGATCTCTTGTGCATGATATAGACACATAGCCGCGAATCAAAGAAAATCAAATGGCAAAAAGTTCTGCTTTTATTAAGACACTCACTGTCATTACTAAGACCTGGCTGCCAGTTCACTAGAACCTTGGATTGCAAGTAAATTGGTCTGTGAGCAAAATTTTGTAATAAATTTTGACTTGTTCAAATTTTGTTTATATTCAGTACAAGTACTGTAGTATGAATGCTCTTTGTCTGCTGAGTGTCACATGATCACAACTGAGCAAATGTTTCTGCTCTCTCTTGCACTGTGGGATTGTGAGTAATCATCTCCCATGCTCAGTCTCAACGCGCACGTTTCATATTGAACAAGGAAGAGACGGTTTCACGACATCATCAAACAAAGAAAGAAGCAGTTTCATGTCTTCACCTCAGATGGTCTAAATATGCAAGCAACTCCCTTGAATAAGTTTCACAACCCCCCTGGCAGTTGCTGACAACCAGAAAGCTTCATCTCTTGGCTCAAGAACAAAGAACATACCTGCTTGAGGTATATTTATAACACCAATCAGTTAAAGTATGCCAGTAAGGGAAATATAAAATTATATGTATTTGCTCATATAGGATGTTTGATGTCTTTGTGTGTTCATCGTTATTAAAGTTATTCATATGAACCAGACTCATGTTAATGCACTTTTGGCTAAATTACTAAAACTCCACTGAGCTGTCCTCCCACATGACAGACCAAACATTAGAATAATGATGCATGAAAAATAGGAACCGTGTGGAGCATGGCTACGCCCCCAACTACCTCTGATTGGGACAAACGTCTGTGGGACTCCGCAGGATCAAAAACCCAAGGTCTGAACAGCATCTGAACATCTCCATTGTCTGAAAGCAGAAAGCTCGCTCACTCTGTCTCCGCTTGTGCTTTGGACCTTGCGGTCGCTACGCCATTCCTTCTGGCGTTCTTCATCATCCTCTTTTCGTCGTCGCATCACCAAGCGACTGGGTCATTCCCTCTTCAAGAACTCTCAACAAGTCCTGCAACGAAGTAAACCTCTGAAGAAGTTCCAGAGTGCTGCCATCGGTAACCAGGCAACCAACGCCTCACCGAAGGGCTTCCCCAAAAGACGTCATCTCAACAACAGTGCACGAACCAATCAGCAACGCCGTGGTTCTCTTCACTGGAGGCGAACCACCGGATGAGAACGAAACGTAGTGATTGGAAGTGACAGCAACTCAGCCACGAAGTGGTATGCCACAAAAAATGGGTCAGCTTCTTATGAATCTCTTGAAGTCAAAATCCACCTCTGAAATGCTTTAAAAATATCAGAAATGCATTATGTTTTCCTCATTTTAGGGAGAAAATCAGAGAAAAACCTAAAAAAAAAGCAAATAGCAGAGTTAATAATAATAATAATAATAATATATTATTAGAATGCATGGAGAAAATAAAGTAAAAGAAGTATAATTATTTATTCAAAAGAATGGGAAAAGAAAAGAAAAGGAAAAAAGTGACCAAATATAAAGTGGGATTATGCTGCATCTGTGATTGTGAATATCTCTCTGTTTGTTTGTTTTTTTCTCTGGCATGTGTGAATGGTTCTTTCTTAATCAGATTTGTTAAATTTTGAGCATTCTTATGCATATAAACAGTGCTACATGATTAATCTTGTAGCAAATATTTTAATGTCACTGTAAATCTTCACAGGATTAAGCAGTATAGATGATGAGTGAGTGAGTATAAATCTTCACATATATTTTGTGCTTTGGATAATACCATATCATTACCCTCACTCAAACTTTTAATGCTCCAGCTGGTGTGTAAGTTTGCTGCAGTCTGTAAATGCATTTGAGGTCATAATAAAATGTATTTTATTATTTTGTGAATTTATTCAGCACTATTATGACTGTTGCAATTATTATCAATTCTCTTATATTTGACTGCTGCCTTTACAGATTTGTGAATCGATCGATGATGGATGTTTAATGCCATATGTTTATACTAGGGCTGTTAATATTAACGTGTTAATGTGTGTGATTAGTGTAGAAAGCTTAAGCCATTACTATTTTTATGCAAATTAATCATATCACCAAGTTTGACCCCTAATATGACTGAGGAAACATCATTAAGTGTGTTGAACAGCAAGTTTCATCATTAAAAGCATATAAAAAATTCACTCATTGACAGCACTAGTTACACAGCTCTCTTAAGATGCCACCACAGCAAATCATCATCCCCCCACTACCATGCTTAACTAAAGGTTTATTCTCTACTGTTTAAACTGTCAGTTTATTTTTGTTTTTTTTTCCTGTGCAATTTTGCAGATAGAATGTGTAGGATATTTCTGGGTTAAACTTGAGCAATCTTTGTTTTCTTAATTCCTCTTAATTTCCCTTTTTTCCCCCAAAGTTCTGAAGAAGCACCGATGATATAGCTGTAGGTGGGGAAAGGGTTGGGCTCATCCTACAACAATTTCAAACTCAGGAGGTCACACTAAAGATCTGCCGATTGCTCAACTGTGGACTGGCTGGTCAGTCTTAGATATATCCAATTTTGTGCCTATCAATCTTACTTCATGGTACAAAAGAAAAGCGTTTGCCCTCCCAACCAGCGATTTGGAATTTGACTAAGCCCAGAAGCTAGAGAGCGGATTGCTCTCAGGGGTTAGGGACAGCATACTTGGATTCTCACATTAATCAAAATGACTTGCAGTCTGTGATCTCATGATAAAACGTTTCTTACCGTCATTGAGTAAGTGCTGTCTGTTAACTTGGAGCAATTTTTTCTTTTGAGACAAAGTCTTATAACCTTGTGCAGTTTGAGAGAAAATATAGAAGTTATTTAATAGTCAAGGCTTTCTTACACATATGAACATATTTATTTTACATAAAAGAAAAGTTACAAAAATGATTGTGTTTGCTGTCAGAATTAGCAGGTCTC
Organism: Clarias batrachus; assembly: GCA_003987875.1. Classification (NCBI taxonomy): domain Eukaryota; kingdom Metazoa; phylum Chordata; class Actinopteri; order Siluriformes; family Clariidae; genus Clarias; species Clarias batrachus. Next base: position 27,233 of record QMIH01002991.1, read on the forward strand.
AAGAACTGTAATTGGTGCATCTCTAGTTTCTATTTATCATATATTGTATAAGTTTTATACAAAACTTTGCAGCAAATTATCACCACAACCACGCTTGACAAATAGTATGAACTGTTTGTAGTGATGTGTTCTGTTTGGTTTATGTCAAATACAACACTGTGCATGATGACCAAATCTCCACAGAAAGTTGTAGATGACAAAACTGGATGCAGTCATGCTCCCATATTCTTTTTTTCTTTTTTTTTGGAAATAAGTGCCTCGTTTTTTTTTTTTTTGGCAATGTTTCCATGAAAGCCATAATTATTCAGTCTATTTCTGACTGTACTGTCATTAAGAAAACTATTTAAAGAGTGGTATTTTTTATTCCCCTTTCAGTTTCTTTTTGCTTGTTTGTATCTGTTAAGTTTCTGCAGAAATGACTTCTCTGACATTTCGGACAGCAAAATCTTTTTTGTTTTACTCTGGCACACCTCTAGTAATCATTAAAAATACAATACATTTTTTTCCTTTGTTGTTGTTTTTTCACAAGTTCCTTTGATTATGAGGCGTCGTATAGGGCTTAAATCAAAACTTCTCTCATGCACACACATTTGAAACACTTGCATACACACATATGAAACAGTCACACATCTATATATACTACTAACTGCTCACAAACCTACATATGAAATGCGCGCGCACATACCTATGAGACGCGCACACACATATGAGATGCACGCACATATATACAAACTCTCTGGTTTCATATATGTGTATGCAAGTGTTTCATGTGTGTGCATGAGTGAAGTTTGATTTTAAGCCCTATACGGCGCCTCATATTTGATTGTGCCTTCACACAATACCTCACCCCCTTCCCCTCTTCTCTTTTTGTTCCTTTTTTTGAAAAAACACCTCCACACTAGATGTCCTCCATTGACAGTGGTTTGTTAAGATATATATGTAAAGTATTTACTGTATGCCACTGATGCTAATGTGACGTGTAAAGGATGTGGACATGTAAAGGATTCCATATGACCACATAGCAGATCTAAGTTTTAAGTAGAAGAACAACTTATGAATCAGACAATGCTTATAAAAAATTGTATTGTCATGGGGCTGCATGCTGACAACCTTCCAAGTGAAAAATAAATAAATAATAATAATAACACTGACAATGTATTTGAACACAACTGTTTGATAAGTGTCATAACAGCCAGCCAGAAAGATCTGTTCACACACTATTTGACCTTTGGTATATATTAGTGAATAATCTGGAACTTTAAATTTAACTCATGCTAATCTGACAAGAAACATTGTATAACCAAAGTTTTAAATCTAAAATAAGTTTAACAGATGCACATAAAACTGGCATTTCAAATTTAGTTTCTCTTAGTTTCATATTTCTTGTTGGCACCTGTCCAGCATTTTTAGACAGGTCTTGAGGGATGTGGCAGACATTTGCGATGTTAAACCATTTTGTTTCACCTTGTGGGATCCCAGGATGTCTTCTGACATGGTTGTTTAAGAAATGAGACGGTACTCACTGAATTAGTTTGGGTTAAATAACTTGTTTCCAGCGGAACCATATTAATCAATTGCAGTAATTATGGAAGGCTCTTCAATATTTGCTTAGAAAACTCCAGGGGATGACTTCTTATTGCCTTGCAGGATGCTTTACCTTTTCCATTAGGTGGAATGTAGTCATTCACATTACCAGAACATAAAAACTCATCTTGAAATGAAAATTTACAGATATTTTAGCATGGTAATTTATAAAGAAATGTTTGTTTATTATATGATATTCTGTATTAATTGTACTCCATATGTGTTTTTGAAAAGCATTTCTTGCTTTTTGCATTTCTTTTTTTTTCAAATTGGGCTCTAAATGTCTTCCTTACATCAATTGTGAGTTATCATGTTTCACATTTGAAATGTAATTAAAAATATATACAAAACAGTTTTTTGATGTAATTTCAAGTTCATTAGAATTGCCTGATTCTCTCACTGAAACTATGGAGCCTAAAGTTGTTCCAGCAACTCCTTTAAACCTTTGGAATGAACCCAAATGCAAAAAAAAGTAATTATGTAAAATGATATTTACATGGATGAAAACTTATGTGGCGGGGGGACGGGGGGCACATCATTTATTGATTTAGTGATGGGCGTAGCCATGCAGACAGAAAGAAGAAAGCTAAAAGGAGGACCTACAGTACTTAAGAGATTGAGAAAGTGGGGAAAAACTATTAGTCAACTATTAGATTTCAGTTCATCAGATCATCAAAAGCCAGTGCAAGGAAAAAGTGGAGACAGGCTAAAGTAAATCATAAGGCGTAACTAACAAGGCATAAATATTGATTGTAAAAAGTTTTCCTATGCTTTTATTTATTATGTTTTTTACTTTTGCTCTATAAGTTGCAAATAACCTTTCACTCCAACAGGCTCTTATTGTAGAAAGCATGGTGATGTTTGCATAATCATTTAAAATTGTAATCAGCAGTTGTGAGATACTGTATATGTATTATAATTGAATAATATTTTTCATGTGCAAGACTTGTGCATTTTGTGTACAGATGGAGTACAACGTGACCGTGGCTACAGGAACTCTAAAGTACTCAGGTACTGTTAACTATGTGTACGTTACCCTGRTGGGAGAGAATGGAGAGAGTGAGAGGAAGTTGCTGGACAAACATATCTGGGGTCTGTGTCAGGGAAAAGTAAGTGAGAGTGCAAAAAACTGATTGTACAATATATTTACATCATAGGCATGATTTAATAGGCAATTCATAGCTTTCATGTACATGAATTGTATTTCCCATTTTTATTTCATTCCTTTACAGGTTAGTGAATATAAAGTTTGGAGCTCCATTCCACTCGGTCGTGTGCTCCTTGTACGCTTGGAGATGGAGAAATGGAAGAAACTAAATGCGGAAGATAACTGGTTTTGCAGGTATGTGAGAGTCACACCATCAGGAGGAGAAAGAACACAAACCTTCCCTTGTTACCGCTGGTTACTGGAAAATGATAAAGTAGAAATTCGTKATGGCACAGGTCAGTCCAAACAACTATCCCAACCTTTACACTAAAAGGAGATTTAATCTCAACCTAATTCAGAGTGACGATTCCCAAGAATGACTTCTTTCTCTCTTTTTCTTTCACAGCTAAAAGACTGTGTGATGAGATCCTGCCCCAAGAGCTGGCTCATCGAAATGCAGAACTGCAGGAGAGACGGAAAACTTTTAGGTGTGTATATTTTGGCACCAGAGTTTTACCACCTTTCATTTGCATTTAATTTATTGAAGGCATTGCACAATAGGCAAAAGTTTTAACAATGAAATACACTTCAGAGCTAGATTAAGTGCTATAGCTTATATAGCGGTCTCATTTTTCTAGTTTAAAAAACAATGATAAAAAACAATGATAWCTCATGGATGAAGATGCTAATGAATAATTTTATTCTTTAATTTATTTTATATGAAATAAATGTGTTAATTTTGTTGTATTAGATGGCAAGCCTGGGCTCAAGGAATTCCCAAATGTGTAGACTTCAAATCAGAATATGACCTCCCCCCTGATGTACGTGTCAGCTTTGAGAAGGCGAAGGACTTTAAGGATATGTGAGCAGCACTTCATTTTATTTAAATTTAATAGTTTATATAAAAATATAAATTAAATCCTACAAATCTCAACCAAAGTGTTTTATCAATCTAAATAAATGCATGAACAGATTTACTGTACCATTATAGATACAGAAACAAATATTCACTGGTCATGTGTATGTTTAATTGAATCACCCTCAGACTTGTGGAGCTGTCTCTAGACAAGCTGGTCTTCTTGATTAATATGTCATGGAATGAACTGGAAGCTTTTGACTACGTATTTTGTGCACTGCCCAAGAGTCCCACTGCAGGTGTAGTAACTGTGACCATTTGTCCCTATTCAAAACAACTAATTTCTAACACACAYAACCACACAAATGTGCGCTCGCACACATTCACACACGCACACAGTGATTTTATTGTTTTTCTATTCAGTTTTATGCTGAGAAGGTGCATTCTTATTTGCGAACGAACATATGCCTTTGGCACAAATATACAATGTAAAGAGTACATTTGAGTAAATATTTAACTGCACCTAACAAAATTAATCTCACAGTGAAATATAACCGTGTTCACTCTGCACCTTTAAATCGCAAGGAGAATCACAGACACCATTTTGTCTCAGAGAACTGACAATGAACTTTTGTTGAGGATTTTCTGAAATTAGGATTATTCACCATTAAGACAGCTTTACAGGACAGCCATTTTCTATCATCATGCTCCTGGACTGTTTCACTGAAACCTGTGGGGCCGACTCATTTCTTCCACACCCCCACACCCCCACACCCACACACATATACTATATACCAGACTTTGGAGGTTTTATACATTCACTTACATACAGAAAATATTGTATATAATAGTAAATATCTGGTGAACTGCAGTATTTATTTTTTGTACAATACACTTGAGCTACAGTACTTCAGTGATTTGTTTCCATCTACGAATGTTAATAGATCCGTGATCCATTTGTATATGCAGAAATTCGTAACTCAAATGTTTCTAAGTCAGACACTATCTGTATTTAAGACCTCCTGCTTGAACTATACACAACACAAAAAATGCTAACTAAATGTCGTATGGGTGTTATTAGAATACATTAAGGAACACTGGAAAGAGGATRTTTTTTTCGGCCATCAGTTCATAAATGGAGCGAATCCCAGAATGATCCACAAGTGCAGAAAACTGCCCTCCAACTTCGCCGTCCAAGGWGATATGGTGCAGCACTTCTTACACCCCAACACCACCCTGGATAAAGAGCTAGAGGTGACGTGTAGTCCATAATTTCAGCATGGATGCCATACACCTTTCAAAATGTTCATATTGTCACTTTATCCTGCTTACCCATAATACACTGGTCCATCACAGGATACCACATATACAGTACATATTCACACCTRGGTSTGTTTTAACACAGATTATCTGGATTCATACATTAGTTTTAAAGGCTATAGTCTAGCAGTGAAGCAGTAGTCTACACTGACCATTAATACTCTATTAATGAAAGACTTARTGCACTTTGTCCTTCTACATTTGAATATTTTACAGAGTTTTGTATTGATAATTATGCAAAGCCATGATCAACCATCGAACAGGTTAGTGTATCAGTGAGAGATTAAATAACAAATAAATACAATAAAGGCACTAATTAGGGAATATGATGACTGAATATTAACTGTTAATGTATTTAGAATTTATACAAGTTCATTTATTTCCAGTTCATTAAGTAACAAGCACAGGAGGGTTGACCTTAGTGGGAATCCCACTGTAATACAATGAAATTAATTAAACATAAAAAATATATATAATAAAAATGTACCGGTATAACAGTATTCATCCTTGTCCAGGATCCTTGTGCATCTTAAAGGCAATAAGAATCTCTCTTTGTTTCCACAAAGGCTGGGAATATATACCTTGTGGATTATGCTATACTGGACGGGGTCCCTGGGAATGTGATCCATGGGAATCAGCAGTAYATAGCAGCWCCTTTGTGTTTACTGTATGAACATTCAGACAAAGGCCTCATTCCCATCGCCATACAGGTAATGCTTTCACCAAGTCCACTTGTTTCTCTAAAGGCAACATTTAACTAATGAAAAAGGTCATTACTCCCACTTTTTTTTTTCTTAGCTTGTACAGAATCCGACCAAGGACACACCCATCTTTCTCCCTAATGATCCACCTCTGGCTTGGCTATTGGCTAAAATGTGGGTCCGTCATGCCGAATTTCARAYCTTKGRGGTTCTGTCACACCTGCTGCGAACTCATCTTATAGCAGAGGTGTTCTGTGTGGCCACATTGCGTCAGCTTCCTGCAGTCCACCCTATATACAAGGTTAGTTGGAAAGTATGAACAAGCTTCCTTTAATACTACAATGATCAGGTATAGAAGTATATTTTTCTCTCTCTTTCTGTCTAAGCTGTTGCTTCCTCATCTGAAGTACACCCTGGAGATAAACTGCCGTGCACGCACACGTCTCATCTCTAGTGATGGTATCTTTAAACAGGTAACCTTCAGCAATTTAAAAAAATACATTGATTAAAGGGAGCTGAAAATATTTGACCACTTTGATGGATTTAAATGCAAGTAAATAATCAAGAAATAAGCTATAAGTACAGCATGTCTGAAAATTCTGGATCCAGTAAGAATAATACTTAGTTTTCTTAAAATAATAAACTCTCCATGTTCACAAAAGCTACACAATGGTCTACACATTTTGTCTACATTGTTTTTTTTTTCTCAAGATATTTAGAGAAACATATTTGGTCAACACATTCTCATTAGTTCCTGACTTCTCAGACACCACTTAGATCAGTAGTAGATACATAGACATGTTTTCCTTTCAGGTGACGTCCACAGGTGGTGAAGGGGTGCTGGTGCTGTCTAGGAAGGAGTATGACCTTCTGACCTACCGCTCTCTCCAACCACACTGCGACTTTAAAAACCGTGGTGTTACTAAACTCAATAAATACTTCTACAGAGATCACAGCTTGAAGCTCTGGCATTCCATTGAGAAGTAAAAGTCCAGTCACAATGCGGTCCTCTAGACTTACTATTTCTCGTCATTATGCAGCAAAATTAATTTACACCGAAATGTTATGTTTGCTTGATTCTGACAATTTCTCTTTTCCTTCTCGCCTACAGGTTTGTCTCCAGCATAGTGTCTCTATACTACATTAGTGACAGTGAAGTGGAGCAGGATTCAGAACTTCAGGCATGGATTGACGATGTAGTTAAGGACGGCTTTGCAGATGCTTCTAACTTTGGTTAGTTTCCTAAACAAACAATATATAATACTGGTATTATGTAAATAACTGTGGAGCAGTGGTGGTTCAGTGGTTATGGGTATGTGCTAAAACCTGAATAAAATAATAAAATTATGAAAAAATAAAAACATATTATTATTTATTTATTAAAACAGATTTGAGGTCATGTAAATGATCTAAATTGTACCACTATATTGCATTCAACAGCATTTATCCTTACACAAAGTAATTAATATGATTAAGTCTGTTATAATTTATGTGTGGCAGGGCTGCCTAATAAACTACAAAATAAGCAGGAACTGATCACACTATTGAGCGTGATAATTTTCACCAGCTCTGCACAACATGCAGCAATCAACAATTCACAGGTTAGTGACATATCAATATTGTATTGTTTTATAAAAATCAAGTTTCTTAGGAAAATAGTTTTTCCAGGATTTACACAAAATGTAGCTCTAGCTGCAATGTGCTCTTCCATGTTTAAATATTGACCTTGCTTTTTTTCTCTGATATTTTAGTATGACTTTTGTTCGTGGGTATTCAACACACCTTGCACCATGCGCCAGCCTCCACCCACGGACAAGGACAGTGTCACTATGGAATTGATCATGAGCACACTTCCTGATATCAATCAGTCATGTATTCAAGTGGCAATCACGTACCTTTTAGGACAATTTCCGACATACCCAGTGAGTCAACCCTTCAATGAAACACTAAAAGTGGCCTGCTCCATCTGTTTAAGAAATATGTTTTTGCAAAGCAGGCTTAAAATAAAATGCAGTAATAAAGCACAGGATGTTGGCTGCAGGATTAAAGTAAACTTGATGGAATGATTGAATCCATCACAAAATCTTCTCATTGATTACCTACTATTATGTTTTAATTCCATTCATTACATGTGMTTACTATGTGCTTTTTAGTCTGTTTTTACAATTWGTTAATTTCTATTTTCGCTCCTTTCTCCCCTCTGACTTTCCGTCATGTTCAGGTTCCTCTGGGAGAGTATGAGGAACAATATTTCACTGAGCCACCAGCCCAGGAGATGATTGAAAACTTCAAGCAGAATCTGAAAGATATTCAAAAGGAAATCCTAAAACAGATTGGGAATGTCAAACCGCAATATCTTTATCTGTGTCCTAGTCATGTAGAGAACAGTATTGCCATATAGGGAGACTTGAGAAACATAGAAATATTCTGCACTTTTTAAAGACAGTGCCATGCTTATCATTTCTAAAAATGTAAAAGCTTTTTGACTGCAATGGACTATAWTAATATCAGTCCATAAATATGAATCCCACACTGAGCCTTTAAAAAAAAAAAACTGAGAATGCTGTTATTATACATAATTTGCAATTATGCAAACTATGACCTACTTACAGTGGGTATTAAACTTCACAGAGTAAATGTGTTAGATGAACTCATTCAAAGATTAGTTGATTCTCAACTACCCCTTTAAGTACAATTTTATTAATAAACAAAGGCCATGATGCAGATGGTGTGTCGAGAAATGTCTATGCTGCATTTTGAACAGAATTTCTAGATTATTGAGGGGTCAGAAATGAGTGGGCCATCTCTGCCCCCAAAATGACAAGAGGATAAATGGAAAGCTGTGGGAAGAATATTGGCCACGGGTTTTCTAGACCAAGGCTACTTTCCATTGCCTCAGCATTTACCACTGCACTGATATTCGGAAAACATGCTGTAGCTACTGATTGATGTTGTATAAGAGTCAATGTGAGAGAGATCTCGTACTTTAACTACTGCTTTACAGCTTGACCGTGATGGTCAGAATTAATYATTGGATCTACTGGATTGACAGGGAGTAAAAATAGTCCTAACAAGAYAAMMTTAAAGCAGTCCTTATTCAAGTAGCTCACAAACAAATAATTCAGCAACCAAAATATGCTCTCGATAACATGTCAGCAGTTCAGCCCAACCCCTCAGTACCACATTAACTACACCAGCAAAGATACAGACCATGTATGATGACAAGAAACCAACGTCCAGGAAAGTCCTATAGTTCCAGGAAAGTCCAACGACACCAGCTGAGAAAAAAGCCTTAAAATTCCGACAGCAGTATATACTGTATGTGGATTGGATCAGGTGAGTCGGAGATCTGAGGAGAGTGAGGTGAGAATGAGGTGAGAATAGCTCTGGGTAGGAGTTGTATGTACAAGGTAACTCCTGGATTTCTGACAAGGTCAGATGTTATCTGTGTTACAAAAATTCAAGTTGTGTTTACAACTTTGGATGGACTTGCACATCGGCCAGTTCCACACACCTGTTGATTGGTTTTGGAGTTACCTTGTACATACAACTCCTACCCAGCGCTATGTGTAGAAATGGAGAATGTACTGACCAACAACTACTACACTATGGATATTGTGTCGTGAGACAATGCACTAACAGTAGAAAGTCAATGCTTAGGAAGCTCCTAAACTTTGTARTAGCCTTCCTGACAGTGTTCTGGGCTCAGRCATAGTTCCCCAGTTTAAAAGTAGACTCAAAACACATCTCTTTAATCTAGCATACATGTAATTCATCATATAATCTCATACTCCATTACATCTATCCTAAATGGCAACTACGCTAATTCATCTGGAAGATTGTGCCAGTTTCAGTAGACAGAGGCCAATCCTGCGAGGATCCTGAGGTTTGAAGCTACACATGCTGCGCCTGAGCTCCCAGTTATCCAGACCCTCTCTGCCCTCCATGTTAGGTACAACTGGACTTCATGTTCATTTAAATAACTTCTGTTATATTGAACTTCCAGCTGCATAATGCACGTTATATAATCCCTGCTATCCGTTATCACCCAAATGAGGATGGGTTCCCTGTTGAGTCTGCTTCCACCCAAGGTTTCTTCCTATTGCCATCTCAGGGAGTTTTTCCTTTCCACTGTCGCCGTCATTCTTGGCTTGCTCATCAAGGACAATCTCATTATCTAGACACRTTTTTCTCCCACATACACACTTCCATACATTTTCTTTTCATTTTGTGAAGTTGCTTTGCGATAATGCCCATTGTTAAAAGTGCTATATAAATAAAATTGAATTGAATTGAATTTAACAGAATTGCCCATGTTTCCAAAAGCAGTATTATAGTMCTTGTGGTACCAGTAATTTCTGGAAGTAACATACTGTAGTTAATTATCATTACACATTGCATGTATCTACCTACAAAGAAAATCTATTTATTTATTTATTTATTTGTAGTGAAACATTAGTTTCACCAAGTTCACTTATGTATAATGATTGCACTAAGGCAATTTTATTTAGATTATTTACAGAAACCAATTTTCAGTCATATCATTGTCATTTGAACAGTACAGTATAACAAAAAGTGTTGCAAACAAGGATTCATTTGCCTGAAATAGCTCTTTAATTACAAAAAGAGTAGCATATGTAAATATAGTTAATGTTACCTCAGCAATGTTGTCCACTTGCACCGTTATCATATTTTTGTCTTAGTAAAACTAAGATTTTGTTTATTTATTTCTTTTTTTTTTGGTTTGGTTGTAGTAATATACATATTGAGGGAATGGTGGTGTCTAGTTAAAATGCCCAGCATCACATTAACACTTAAGAAGAGCCAGCAGTGCATAATGGGATCAATATCACTCACTCACTCATCATCTATACCGCTTAATCCTGTATTCAGGGTCTCGGGGGCCTGGAGCCTATTCCAGGAGACAGGGTAGACCCTGGACAGGGTGCCAATCCATCACAGGGCACACACACACAC
>QMIH01002992.1:26915-43668 GCA_003987875.1 Clarias batrachus
ATGATCAGAGTATGGCTGGTCTGTCTGACTGTAGGCCGCTGACCTGTTCTTTTCAGACAGAATGAGTTGACGATGTGCTGTGTGTGGAGCCAGAGTCAGATAACAGAAATCTAAAAATAATAAAAATGTCCACAGGTTAGATATTAATAGCTGAATTCATTACTTTTTGCATGACAGTGTGTGTGTTAGTGTGTGTATGTGTGCAATGTATGTGTGCAACTGGGACACACCCATCAAGTGAGGACTGTGTGAAAGTGGGGACCTAAAATCAAGTCCCCACATTATTAACATTTGCAGCATGTCGATCTCACAGAGTTGAACATCCTTTAATATCTCCTTAGTCCCAGCATTAACATATACACATCACAAAGTGTGTTTCAGTGTGTGTGTGTGTTACACCTACACTGCAGGAAATCTTCTCTGCTCTTCAGTTCTGGGGGTAAAATCACCTGAACTGCTGCAGCTGTGGAGACACAGAGACAAAATGCAGATAGGAAACCAGTTTAAAACATGAAGATGAAAAATGTGATTCCTCTCTGCTCTCAGTCAAACGTGTCTCCATGGAGAAGGACTGGATTTAAAGCTTCAGTAAGTTGTTGGTCAGAAATGTTCTAACACTGTGCAGCATGTGAATGTAAGAATCAGCGACACCTCGAACCCTTAAACATGAGAAGAAGAAAACACTTTTCCCAGGTGAAGCTCTGACAATGTGTGTGTTTAATTTTCTAATGGACTTTATGTAGGTTCTCAGTTCTTATATAATATTCATAACAGTTACTAATACGTTCCTGTTTAATCTGGTAAATCTATCTTGATGTAATTTCTGTTAGGTTAATGCTAATACATTGTGATCTGATGCAGTCTTGTTTTTACTTCCTTCTTATTTCTGTTAGATGAACTTCATGTCTCTCTTTACTGTGATGCAGAACAGATATTTGCTTCTTTACCTTGTGGACGGATTTTGTTGAATTCCTCCTCACAGATTTCCTCGACTCGTGTTTTCAGACCTGAGAGAGATTTCCTCACTCCATCAAATGAGAGATGTTGACTGACAGTGAAGCTGGGCGAGTCCTCACATCCAGGAGAAACACAGAGAGACGGGAAACTCTACAGAGAGGAAACACATCATAGAGAAGGAGAAAAGTGGAGGAGAGGAACGAATGAATCTCAGACTGAATCAGACCAAAGACACACTTGTGATCTCAGACAGGAACATTTCTTGTTGCTGTAATGAGCTTTTAGGAGGAAACTTTGTGAGGAACAGCGCCCTCTGTAGATCAGACAGTGAGTGTTACCTGGAGGAAGTGGATGTGATCGTGTGTGTGTGAAAGCTGCTCCAGCTCAGTGACTCTCCTCTTAAGATCAGCAATCTCCTGCTCCAGTTGCTTCAGGAGTCGTTCAGCTCGACTCAGTTCAGCTTTCTCCTGAGCTCTGATCAGCTCCGTCACCTCCGAGCGCTTTTTCTCCATAAGGCTGATCAGCTCAGTAAAGATCCTCTCATTCTCATCTACTGCTGACTGTGAACGTGTCTGTTAGGACACAAATACACACACCCACACACCCACACACACACACAATGTACCTTTATATAGAGTTTCTTTTAAACATCTACACTATGTGTGTTTGCCTCCTTTCACTCTTCACCTTAATATTGTCCACAGCTTGTTTCAGCTCCTCCACATTCTTCTGTTTCTCCTGCATCCTCTCCTGGGATTTCATCTGCTCCCCCTTGAGCTCATTCTGAGAAGTAAAATGTAAATTTACAAAAATAAACAAATTCATAAATAAACTAGAAATAGTGTACTAATGTGAACCTCAGTTCCAAAATCACAGTTAAGTTGAGTTTAGCCATCTACAACATGATAGAAATTAAATTTGAAATATTATTTTAATCAGTTAACTTAAAAAAGAGTAAAGATGTCCAGTGTTTACCTGCTGTTTATTTCTTTCTGTTTTAGCTGCAACTGTATCATGACCTTTGTGTTTTTCCATCGTACACAAGGAACAGATGAAGCTCTGATCAGTACGACAGTAGATCTCCATCAGTTTGTCATGCTGAGAGCAGATCTTCTCTTGGAACTCTGCACAGGCTTCCACTAACTTGTGCTTCTTAAAGGCAGGAGACTGATAGTGAGGTTGAAGATGATCTTCACAATAGGACGCCTGACACACCAGACAGGACTTGATGGCTTTGCGTTTTCTCCCGGTGCAGGAATCACACTCCACATCTCCAGGTCCAGCGTAAGTGTGAGCAGGAGAAGCAGCTTGGAGTTCAGTCTTCTTCAGTGTCTCCACCACTTGAGCCAGCATGTTGTTCCTGCGTAAAACAGGCCTTGGAGTGAAAGTCTCTCTACAATGAGGACAGCTGTAGACGCCCTTCATGTCCTCACGATCCCAGCAAGCATTAATACACACCTTACAGAAACTGTGACCACAGGGAGTAGTTACAGGATCATTCAGGAGATCCAGACACACTGGACAGCTGAAGTGATCCACTGAAAACTGATCTACTGAAATTCCAGCCTCTGCCATTTTCCTACCGTGAGCAAGGGAGAGGGGGAGTTTGAGTGTTCTGACTTTCGTTTTCTCTGAAATGAACTTCCTGGTTCGGAGTGTGTGTGTGTGTGTGTGTGTGTGTGTTATGGTGTGACAGGGAGGGTGGGTGTGGCTTGAAAGAAAGAGCATTTAGGCTTCATAGGACAAATGCACTTCATAGTTGTGTGATTCTTTCTAGTTTAAACAGTCAGAGACATTAATTTCTTTTGTTCTTTGTTATATACTGGGCTTTGGCGTGTGACTACACTGCTGTTTTCAATTCTCACCAGAGATGTTCGTTTGGATTCATATCCAGGGTCTGGCCACTTAACAACATTCACACACATTATATCAACACATTGCACTTTGTTGTGTCACCCACTTGGGGAAACTCAATCCTATTTGAGGTTCTCCTCAAAAATATCTCAACTTTGATCTGTTTATCTTTTCTTCTCAGTCTGACAAGTTATTTCTCCTTTCTCGGTTGTTGTCTGTTCCAGGTTTTTGCATTAAGATTTGATGTTCTATTGGGTCTAATCGTTCATTTCCGGTCATTGTGTTCTTCCTGTGGTTAGAATTGTCGTCTTACACATCCAGGCTCCGGGTTCGATTCCCGTCTCTGCGTGCATGGAGTTTGCGTGTTCTCCTCGGGCTTGGTGGGTTTCCTCCCACAGTCCAAAGACATGTAGGTTAGGTTAATTGGCATTCCCAAATTGGCCATAATGTGTGAGTGTGTGTGTGTGTGTCTGTGCCCTGTGATGGATTTGCACCCTGTCCAGGGTGTACCCCGCCTTGTGCCCTAAGTCTCCTGGGATAGGCTCCAGGCCTCCCGTGCCCCTGAATACAGGATTAAGTGGTATAATAGATGATGAGTGTTCTTCATTGTTCTCCTAGATTATAAATTATTCTTGTATCTATGATAAGTATATCACCTGATATAAAAAGAATTGTAAGAGAAAGTCCTCACATTTTTCTCACTGGAGAAAATAGAACATAGAGATCTTCTATCTGTTTTGTTTTTGTTTGTTTTGTGCATGAGGAATCAGGGTGTAATGTCAGGACACAGAGGGCTGGCAGGGTCAGTGTAGCAGGGACTGAGGGGAGGGACAACATCTGCCTTCAACATCAAGGAAATAAAAAACATAACCTCATTAATCTCTGGAACATATTCTTTTAAGAGTAAGCAATGATCATTTTCCAGCGTTTAAGGGTGAAACCTTTCTCACTTGCAGTGCAACCAGTGCCAGTCTGTGGGGTTGTGAGGTCCTAGGCAAGATAATGAAAACTGGGCCCCTGTAGACCCCTCCCCACCTGAGGACCCCAGTGCCCACCACCTTGATAAAGCCCAGACTGTGAGAGTAAATGTGTACACTTCTGGTGAATTCAAATGTACTTTCAGTTTCTAATAAAAACAACTGACCACTGGTGTCATTACATGATATCCGCTTACAAGATGTTTACATTTCTGATCCCATTCTGAAAACCACAAGTGCCACCGAACAACAACAAAGTTCAAATGTAAAAAATGCAGAATGAATGTCAAACACAGCAGCACAGAAGGACACAGCCGGAGGAGTAAAATTTATCATTTCTAAATAAACCAAAAGCCAACACAGAATTTACTATAAAGTTTGATGTTTGTAATTGAAACTAAAAATGACAATAATCCGTATTATAATTCTAGTTAACCGTGTTGGACAGGACACAAGGCTTGTGCTAATAATGACACATGGAACACAGATCGAAGGCTCTGCAGTATGAGCAAGTTAAGCTCTGTTACTGAGAGATTTGTGAATGTGCAACACAAGTATATACATGGCTTCACTGAAACAAACAATAAGTGTATAATAGAAATCAACATAATTAAAGCAGAATGTACAGTACTGTATTTAACTGAAGATCATATTTTTGTGATCGCTTAAACACTTACAATGAACAACACCTGTCTCGTCTCAGTTCTGTATTAGAACAAAGTGTGTTTGTACTTTCAGTGCCTTTGTTTACAAAAGGTATTACAAACATTTAGGTTTTGATGATTTGACAAAGTCTTCAAATGATGAGTATATGTGCATGTGTGTTTTTTAAAAGAGAAAAAGAGTGTGCGCATCAATATTAAAGAGAGAATACTTCCTTTTAAAAAGTGCGGGAGGGCTCATTTCATTCAGGCAACCAATCAGTCTTTCACATTTTCAAGATGCTCACAAGCCATGCCCCCTAGCAACCTCATTAGCATGATGCTAACAATATTAGCATGTCGCTAGCGTTATGCTAACTATATTAGCACTTCGCTAATAACATGATTAGCATGTCGCTAGCATGATGCTAGTGTGATTAGCATGTTGCTAGCATGACGTTTATCTGATTAGCATGTTGCTAGCATTATGCTAAATATATTAGCATGTTGCTCGCAACATTACTAGCATGTCGCTAACATGATACTAGAGTGCTTAGCATGTTGCTAAGATTGCTAGATTACCAGCACACAAAAAAAACAACACAAACAAAAATCCAGGTCCCTTCACTGACTCCTTAAACCAAAAACAGTGAATAAATTCCCTCTTCCCAAAATAAATGGCAGCCACGCCCCTACTACTGGCGAGTGCACAAACATACAGTGAGATTATCTATAAATATATACAAACAGCAACCAAACCAAAGGAGCAAAGCAATAATCAAAGTTAAAAGGAGACAAAAAGTCAAAATCACAACCTCTTTCCTCTCTCCCGCGTCTCTCTCCGGTTTATATCTGGCGGCGCTGGTTGATGACGTCACTCTCAGGGCGGAAGCGGCCGTGTGGAAGGTCAGGTAGATGCCGATGTGGGGAAACAATCAGAAAACCTGGAGTGGAGTCTGGAGCGGCGCGCGACCAGGACACGAGACACACACGCGCGCAACCAAGCATTTATACAAAGCAGAATATTTTTGATTGTTTTTGCATTTTCATTCATTTGTTTTACTCAGTAGCGCATATGATTTAAAATGTAGCGAATTACAAAACTTCAAACAAAACATACTTAAGTCAAAGTAAAATTACAGATTTTAAAAACTACTTTAAAAAGTAGAAGTACACACACAAAAAAAATACTCAATTACAGTAATGCGAGTAAATGTCATCCGTTACTTTCCATCTCTGGATGTTTCAGCCTAATAATGTCAAATAAAGCCACTTGCACTGACAGCACTTTAGACATATTCAGAGCATCAACTTCAACAGAGTCTAAATCCAAACATCAATATTAAAATAAACTCTCAGCTTTTTTCTGCTCACTAATAAGTGAAATAATCTTCAGGTAATGTGGAAATACTAAAACGGATGCCAAACCTGCAGCTCGTAACACTGTGTGTGTGTTTGTGTGAGTTATAAAGGTCTTGTTGGATTCACCCTTGTGTTAAAAGCAGTGGTTACGTCGTTGTGTTTATGCATTAACTTGTGTGTTAAATATTGTGTTACATTTCAGATCACATAATGTCATAGTTGAGTTATAACTCCACATCCAGAGTCCAGC
Source organism: Clarias batrachus (assembly GCA_003987875.1). Classification (NCBI taxonomy): domain Eukaryota; kingdom Metazoa; phylum Chordata; class Actinopteri; order Siluriformes; family Clariidae; genus Clarias; species Clarias batrachus. Next base: position 32,957 of record QMIH01002992.1, read on the forward strand.
ATACAGAGGCTGAGTGAATGTGGTGTGGACTCTGTGGAGGAGCCTCATCGTGTCAGAGACGCTGTAGAAGGACAGAATTCCTGCACTGTGATCCACATACACTCCTATCCTGGAGGACGCCGGACCTCTGAGCTCAGTCTTTATTCTGTTGTGCCAGAAAAAGACAGAGGAAGAAGAACACTCCAGACTCCAGGACTGACTGTTGCGTCCAAACACACACTCATCACCCAATCCTTTCCTGTCGATCTCTTTATATGAGACTGATATGTCCACCCCACCGCTCCACTCCACCTCCCAGTAACAGCGTCCACACACACTCTCCTGACACAACACCTTAGGCCTGAAGTCAAATCTCTCTGGATGATCAGGGTATCGCTGCCGGGTCCTACTGCATGTCACTGATCTGTTCTTATCTGACAGAGTGAGTTCATAATGTGCTGTGTGGGGATCCAGAGTCAGAATTTTAAAATCTGCGTGTGTGTGTGTTGGGGGAGAGAGAGAGAAAGAGTTAGAATAATTGGTCCTCTCACACACGGTGTATATGTAATGTAAGTGTGTGCGCATGTGTGTGTTACACCTACACTGTAGGAAATCTTCTCTGCTTTTCGGTTGTAAGGGTAAAATCATGCGAGCTGCTGCAGGAGACACAGACAAAATGCAGAGAGAAAAACAGTTTAAGGCATGAAGATGAAAAATGTGATTCCTCACTGCTCTCAGTCAGACGCGTCTCCATGGAGAAGGACTGGATTTAGAGCTTCAGTGAGTTACTGGCCAGAAATGTCCCAACACTGTGAAGCATGCGAATATAAAGAATGTAAAGAATGTAAATGTTCAGAATAATTCTTTTATTTAGTTAATCTGGTAAATCTATCTTGATGTAATTTCTGGTTGGTTAAGGCTAATACTTTCTGATCTGATGCAGTCTTGTTCCTGCTTCCTTCTTACTTCTGTTGATGAACTTCATGTCTCTCTTTACTCTGATACAGAACAAACGTTTGCTTCTTTACCTTGTCGACGGATTTTGATAAATTCCTCCTCACAGATTTCCTCGACTCGTGTTTTCAGACCTGAGAGAGATTTCCTCACTCCATCAAATGAGAGATGTTGACCGACAGTGAAGCTGGGTGAGCCCTCACATCCAGGAGAAACACAGAGAGACGGGAAACTCTACAGAGAGGAAACACATCATAGAGAAGGAGAAAAGTGCTCCACTCCACCTCCCAGTAACAGCGTCCACACACGCTTTCGTTACACAAGACCTGAGTGTAGTAGTCAAATCTAGCCGGATGATCAGAGTATGGCTGGTCTGTCTGACTGTAGGCCGCTGACCTGTTCTTTTCAGACAGAATGAGTTGACGATGTGCTGTGTGTGGAGCCAGAGTCAGATAACAGAAATCTAAAAATAATAAAAATGTCCACAGGTTAGATATTAATAGCTGAATTCATTACTTTTTGCATGACAGTGTGTGTGTTAGTGTGTGTATGTGTGCAATGTATGTGTGCAACTGGGACACACCCATCAAGTGAGGACTGTGTGAAAGTGGGGACCTAAAATCAAGTCCCCACATTATTAACATTTGCAGCATGTCGATCTCACAGAGTTGAACATCCTTTAATATCTCCTTAGTCCCAGCATTAACATATACACATCACAAAGTGTGTTTCAGTGTGTGTGTGTGTTACACCTACACTGCAGGAAATCTTCTCTGCTCTTCAGTTCTGGGGGTAAAATCACCTGAACTGCTGCAGCTGTGGAGACACAGAGACAAAATGCAGATAGGAAACCAGTTTAAAACATGAAGATGAAAAATGTGATTCCTCTCTGCTCTCAGTCAAACGTGTCTCCATGGAGAAGGACTGGATTTAAAGCTTCAGTAAGTTGTTGGTCAGAAATGTTCTAACACTGTGCAGCATGTGAATGTAAGAATCAGCGACACCTCGAACCCTTAAACATGAGAAGAAGAAAACACTTTTCCCAGGTGAAGCTCTGACAATGTGTGTGTTTAATTTTCTAATGGACTTTATGTAGGTTCTCAGTTCTTATATAATATTCATAACAGTTACTAATACGTTCCTGTTTAATCTGGTAAATCTATCTTGATGTAATTTCTGTTAGGTTAATGCTAATACATTGTGATCTGATGCAGTCTTGTTTTTACTTCCTTCTTATTTCTGTTAGATGAACTTCATGTCTCTCTTTACTGTGATGCAGAACAGATATTTGCTTCTTTACCTTGTGGACGGATTTTGTTGAATTCCTCCTCACAGATTTCCTCGACTCGTGTTTTCAGACCTGAGAGAGATTTCCTCACTCCATCAAATGAGAGATGTTGACTGACAGTGAAGCTGGGCGAGTCCTCACATCCAGGAGAAACACAGAGAGACGGGAAACTCTACAGAGAGGAAACACATCATAGAGAAGGAGAAAAGTGGAGGAGAGGAACGAATGAATCTCAGACTGAATCAGACCAAAGACACACTTGTGATCTCAGACAGGAACATTTCTTGTTGCTGTAATGAGCTTTTAGGAGGAAACTTTGTGAGGAACAGCGCCCTCTGTAGATCAGACAGTGAGTGTTACCTGGAGGAAGTGGATGTGATCGTGTGTGTGTGAAAGATGTTCAAGCTCAGTGACTCTCCTCTTAAGATCAGCAATCTCCTGCTCCAGTTGCTTCATAAGTAATTCAGCTCGACCCAGGCGAGCTTTCTCCTGAGCTCTGATCAGCTCAGTCACCTCCGGGCGCTTTTTCTCAATGTAGTTGATCAGCTCAGTAAAGATCCTCTCATTCTCATCTACTGCTGTCTGTGAACGTCTCTGTTAGCGGACATACACACACAGGAGTTACTGTATAAAGGAAGATTGTTTATGAAGCAAATCTCTTCATCTGTGTGTGTGTGTGTGTGTGTGTGTGTTCACTCCTCACCTTAATAGCATTCACAGACTGTTTCAGCTCCTGCACATTGTTCTGCTTTACCTGAATCCTCTGCAGGAATTTAATCTGGACTTTCTTTATCTCATTCTGAAAAGATATAAAATACAGTGGAGCCTTGGATTACGAGCATAATTTRTTCCGGAAACGGGCTCATATTCCAAAATACTTGTAGACCAAATCAAATCTTCCCATAAGAAATAATGAAAACTCAAATAATTYRTTCCACAGCCCAAAAAAATRAATACAGAAAAATTATTAATACAATATATAAAGTAAAAATAAAACAAATTAACCTGCACTTTACCTTAAAAAAAAGTTAAAATAAATCCCAACAGTGTTTTAGTTTGTGTGCGCAGATGCCGTGTATTTGTGTGTGTATGTATGTGTGTGTGTGCGTGTGGAATTAGCCCCTTTCCTCGCCACGTCTTACACAGTAAAACTCCTCCTCCCTCCCCCCACCTCGCTTTTTAAGTTTCACAACAAACACACACACAATGGAAACACTGTTTTAACGTGAAAAAAAGCAATCTCTCTAATGACACTTGTGTGAGTGCAGACTAACGGAATCACTGCTGTAAAGTAAAAAAATAATAAAATGATCCAGCACCTTACCTTTGAAAAGAATCGTGACAGAGCAGAGTTTCTGTGTAGAGCAGAGTGTGTGTGTCTGTGTGCAGCCAGGGAGAGGGGGTGTAATGGCGAGAAAGAGAGAGAGAGAGAGAGAGTGTGTGTGTGTGTGTGTGTGTGTGTGTGTGTGTGTGTGTGTGTGTGTGTGTGTGTGTGTGTGTAAAAAAACTCGGCACTTGTAAACCAAGACATGCTCGTTTTTCAAGTCAAAATTGATTAAAAATCTTTGCTCATCTTGCGGAAAACTCGTAAACCGAGTTACTCGCAATCCGAGGTTCCACTGTACATTAAATTATTACTGCTTCACCAGCTTCTGATCTACAAAATGAAAAGAAAATGTTTAAAATGTCCTTTAAGTATACACTAAATAAAATACTGTAAATACAGATCAACCATAACATTAAAACTGTCGGGAAAATGTTGTGTATATGCTGTTTAGTCTATCAAAACAGGTCTTACACCTGGACTCCCTTGGACTGCTGAAGGTGTGCTGTGGAATCTGGCACCAAGCTACTTTTCCTGGATTTTTCCTCTGCCTTTAACACCATCTCCCCACAGACATTAGTCCTATAGCTTTCCTCTCTTGGCTTAAGCCCTACAGTGGGAACTGGCTCCTATACTTCCTAACCAACAAATCTCAAACTGTCAGAATCCACAACACCATCTCCTCCTCCATTACCCTTACCACAGGCTTGCCGTGGTGAGCCCCCTCCTGTTCTGTGCTGACGCATGACTGCACAGCGAGACACTCCAGCTGCCACATAGTCAAATTTGCAGATGACACAGCAGTAGTGGGACGCATCACTGACAATGATGAATCCTATTACAGAGAGGAGGTGGAACAACTGGTACAGTGGTGTAGAGAAAATAACCTCTGCATCAATGTAAAAAAGACCAAAGATATGGTGGTGGTCTTCAGAAAGGACAAGCAAACGCCTCTCCCCCTACACATTGAGGGAGCTGCTGTGAAAGTGGTCCCCAGCTTCAAGTATCTGGGCGTTCACATACTGTAGCTAAGGACTCAACATGGAGCATCAATACCTCGGGGTTGATTTAAAAAGGCTCACCAGCGACTCTACTTCCTCAGAAAGCTAAAAAGAGCTGGGCTTGGAAGCCTAGTTTTGAAAAGTTTCTATCATGGAGCGGTAGAAAGCATCATCAGCTCCTACAACACTGTGTGGCATGGCAATAGCACCGCAGCTGAGAGGAAAGCCCTGCAGAGGGTAGTTAAGGCCGTACAGAGGACAGTGGGGAGCAGGTTCCCCTATATTACTGAACTATACACTGCAAGATGCAGAGGAAGAGCCCTCCGCATCATTGAGGACTCCAAACACCCTGCACATGCTCTATTCCAATCCCTTCCCTCAGGTAGAAGAGCAAGACCACCAGGCTTAAAAACAGATTCTATCCTGTGGCAATTAGACTGCTGAACTCTAGCCGTGTTCTGCAGGTCCTCTCCCATCAAACATATGGTTGCTAAAATAGGATAGTATTTAACTACAATATCTGTCTCTATATCAGGTGTAATACAAATATAACTCTTGTTTTTCCTGCAGTGCAATATATAACCCCATGCTGCAATACATATACAACTCTATTAATGCAATGTACAAAATGTGCAAAATAGTTTTGAAAATGTGCAATACACTATGTACAGTTTGCATTTAATTTTTTTTGCATAATATATTTTCTCTAACTACTGTTATTTATATTAATGTATATACATATATATATCCTCAGATATATATTCATATTTATATCATTCTTTATATCATTCTTTATCTGTGTGGCTTAAAACGGGACCTGGCTACTAATTTCGTACCATAATATGGAAGTGTGCTGGTATGACAATAAAGAATCCTTGAATCCTTAAATACTTTTCCGTCACCAAGAGACTCTTTTCCTACTACTGCATAACACAACTTCCTTTCCAGTACTGGGACCACATGTGTCTGGAGCTATGCCCCATCAACAAACGCAAAGGCGTGTCCGAGATGCACAAGTTTCAGTCCTGTATATTTTGATGCATATCTTAATTATATTCTATTTAGCAACCTTGTAATTATTGTCATTTTTTCATCTTAAAGKTCTTCATATTTTTTGAATAATTTTCACCATAAGCACTTATGTTTCATATAATTTAGTTGTATTTATATCTGCTGAGAATTTCTTTTGGCCTTGGGCAGTTGGATAAGCATTTCATTGCACATTGTACTGTGTGTCTCTGTATGTGACAAATAAAATTTTAATATGATTTGACATCCTAGAGATGGTCACTGACTCATCATCTATACCGCTTAATCCTGTATTCAGGGTCACGGGGAGCCTGGAGCCTATCCCAGGAGACTTGGGGCACATGGCAGGGTACACCCTGGACAGGGTGCCAATCCATCGCAGAGCACAGACACACACTACGGGCAATTTGGAAACACCAATTAGCCTGCATGTCTTTGGACTGTTGGAGGAAACCGGAGTACCCGAAAGAAAACCAACGAGCACATGTTGAACATGGCAGAACATGCAAATTCCATGTATGGGGATCGAGCCTGGCCTGGGATTGAACCTGGATCCTGGTGGTGCAAAACGACAGTGCTAACCACTACACCACTGTGCCTCCCCAGTCAATCTGATTTAAATCTGGGAAACTTGGAGAAAATACCTATTCCTCTTTTTAATGCAACAAAATGCAATCTACTTTGTTCTTACACTTTTCTGTAAGAGGCAGCATTCACTTTTTCAGCAGTTTGTGTTACAGTAGCTTTTCGGTAAGATTGAACCTTCACATTTCAGATGCATCAATGAGGCTTGGGCATCCATGGCCCTGTCACCAGTTAACTTGTCCTTCCTTGAAGTACTTTTGGTAGGAAGTAACCCCCGCACACAAGAACAATCTACAAGAGATGCTGTTTTGGAAATGTCTGTTTTGTTTTTGTTACATTAAAAATAATGTAATTTGCTGTGGTTCCATGTACTAAAATACATGATGAACATCAGATTATCAGGAATTTAAAGTGCTTATTTATTGACCAATTAGTGTTGCCAGTTGCAGTATTTTCTGTTCATATGCCTGTTTTGTTTGATTCTGTTCGACCGAATAATGATGTTAAACCCTGCACGCGTGTACGGCGCTGTCGCGTGTTTAACTCCTCCACCGCCGCTCAGTTCTCTGATTCGTTTAACCAGAGCTGTGATGATCACATCTCGGAGTACACTTCTGCTGCTGGCTTCAACACTGAGGCACTAGCATTCTGGTTCCATTCCACCTGTAAAGCAGCCATGGACTCTGTGGCTACATTAAAAATCAGGCACCCCAAAGTTAAATCCGAACCCTGGTTAAACAAGGTTAGGGGGACAGCTCTAGACTAGTTTAGGTCCTATCTTATTGATAGAACATTTTCTGTTAGTCTTGGAGATACATTATGGAGTCCTCATCAGCTCCGCTTACATATGGGGTCCCACAGGGTTCTATCCTTGGACCCCTTCTTTTCTTGTTGTATTTTTGTTGTATCTTTTACTTTTTAATGATAAAATGACAGAGGTTTAGATATTTGGTCTTGGTGCCAGGGGTAAAGTGTTATTTTTGACCAAGGCTTTAAAGTTGATAAACTTTTTTTTTCAGTTAAGGCAATTGGCAAAACTTAAACCTGTTTTATCCTTTAGGCTTTTCGAAATAGCCATCCACGCCTTCATCACCACTCTCATTGATTACTGTAATGCCCTGTATTGTGGGGTTTCTCAGGCAGCATTACATCAAAATGATCCAAAATTCTGCTGCTTGACTATTAATAACTACGCATAAAAGAGAACATATCTCTTCAGTTCTGGCTTCTCTTCTTTGGCTCCCGGTACAGTACAGAATAAATTTAAAAATTCTCTTGGTCACGTTTAAATGTTTACATTTCCTTGCCCTTGATGTAAAATGTTTACATCACCTCTCGGATCTGCTTAAGCCATATGCTCCATCCCAGTCTCTCAGATCATCAGATAAACTTTTGCTTACGGTACCCAAGAACAAGTGCAAGCTCAGGGGTGATCGGGCGTTCTCTGTGGTGGCGCCCAAACTGTGGAATGACCATTCGTGAGGCTACATCACTGAGGGTGTTTAAGTCCCATCTCAAAACTCACATGTTTTCTTTGCCATTTAAACCAACATGAGATGTTGATTTTACATGTAGTTTGATTTGATTTGATGTGTGTGTGATGTCATTTTAATTATGTTCCTTTTTAATATTATTGTTGTTAAAGTGCTTTACAAATAAAGATGAGTTTAAAAAAATGAGTGAATTCAAGTAAAGTTTTGATATTTGATTTGTTATGTTTTTTTAATGTAGTTTGGTGTATTTTTGTTTTGGGTTTCTCTGCTTTCTTCCTTCCCAAAACACACCGGTAACCCGAACAACTAGACTAAATTGAGCCTGGCTCTATATAAGTATTTGAACCTCTGGAGTGCGTTTTAGAGGTTGGACTCAATGTTACTAGGCTATAGTCCCAGCGCAAAAACCGTCTCAGTAGGTTAGGTGCTCACCTCGTAGTTGGTATGTACTCACACATGAAACCTTCTGTGGAATTTGTACATTCTAGTGATGTATGGGTCTATACAGTATCTCCTTTTAAGGTGAAATATTTAAATGTCAGTAGACTTGTTTGAGAACACGCATCTAAAAACTATTTAAAAATTTTTAAAAATGGTTGGTTGAACAATTGGGTTCACACATTTTGCCTGTCATGGCAACAAGCTTTTCAGTTTCCCTTGCTAAAAAGCAATCCTACAATATAATGCTAGCTCCATCATGATTCATCAGAGAATGATGTTCCCTGGGTGTTGAGCCATATTTGGGTTGTACCAACATTACATTTTGGCTCTAAATTAAATCACTTAATTTAATTGCAGACCACAATCTTTTTTTGTGTGCATCTTTTTTGTTGTTGTTTGTTTGTTTGCTTGTTTGTTTCCAAATCTTCTCTGATATGAGGTAATCATATTTCTAAGTCAAAGATTTTCAGGCACATTTAAAATGAAGACAGATGTACTCTGTTCAACACTGTCTGAGGTCTTGATAAAAAAAAATATATATAAAATAATAAATATAAATTATATGATTTTTTAATGAATTATATTCCTTATTGTTAAAAGAAAAAGTTATCTGTTAAGTTTAAAGAAAGTTAACTTGTTAAGTTAATTGTTTATCAATTATTGTGAATTTAGACTTTTTAAAAATATCTATAATTCTAAAGATATTTATATTCTTTATTTAATTGTGTTCCTGTAGAAATTCACTTAACAATGGACCTAAGAATTGTAAGAATTCCCTAATGTGTAACGTCGTAATACGAAAACTAAATGTTATTAATATTAACAGGTTTTTACAGATCTTGTACAATGTCATGTGTGTGAAATGCTGTAACAATGCTGTTTGGGTTTAAAAGCTGCCCTGACTGGGCTGACCAGTTTAACACTTCCTTACCAGCAAGCAGCAACTCTTCAAAGAAAAAAAGTTTATCCAACTAAGACTAAGAATTTGTGTCGATTCACTTGGAAAATAATAATGATGGTCAAAGTTATAACCTGTTTTTCAGTTGCGTTAGCTCCAACCGCGTCATGGCCTTTGTGTTCACCCATCATGCACAAGTAACAGATGAAGCTTTGGTCAGTACAACAGTAGAACTCAATCAGTTTGTCGTGCTGAGAGCAGATCTTCTCTTGGAGCTCTGCACAGGCTTCCACTAACTCAACTTTCTTTAACACAAGAGGCGGATAGTTAGGTTTAAGATGATCTTCACAAAAAGAGGCCTGACACACCAGACAGGACTTGGTGGCTTTGTGTTTTCTCCCGGTGAAGGAATCACACTCCACATCTCCAGGTCCAGCGTGACAGTGAGCAAGAGAAGCAGCTTGGAGTTCAATCTTCTTCAGTTTCTCCACCACTTCAGCCAATACGTTGTTCCTGCGTAGAACAGGCCTTGGAGTGAACGTCTCTTTACACTGGGGACAGCTGTAGATACCAGTCACATCCTCCTGATCCCAGATGCCATTAATACACACCTTACAGAAACTGCGACCGCATGCAATAGTTACAGGATCGTTAAGGAAATTCCCACATATCGGACAGTTAAAGTGATTTCCTGAAAATGCCATTTTCCTGCACTGACACACTGTGAGAGAAAGAGAGAGAGAGAGAGAGAGAGAGAGAGAGATCTCTGACTTGCTGTTTCAGTGTGTGTTACGAGTAAAGTGGGACAGAGAATGGGCGTGGCTTCGAAGGAGAGGGAGTTCTGGCTTTAAAGGAGACAATGATCATGAGTCATGTCGAAGTTCTGGCTGGGCCACCCAAAAACACACTTTGTCTCCTCATATTGTCATTGATGTGTTTCGGGTAATTGTAATTGTCTGTGAAAAAATTTCTGCAACGTAGAAGAACACAAACGCAGGAAAACTGCTGGGAGAAAATACACTAATTCTTTGTTGATGTTTAGACCATCTCTCACTCTTAATCACTTATTCTTTATACGGCTTAACCTGTATAGTGGCGCGGAAGCCTTAGCGTCTCCCAGACCATTTATTGCTTTATACATCAAAAGTCGTATTTTAAAATTGCCGCAAAAAAATTGCTAGTCCTTTAGGGGTGCCAGCTAGGTTAGGTGTATCTCAGGAGCTTAGGGCTTTAGGACTTTCTTTGTAGCGCTTGATGCTTTTTGTGACTGCACTTGGGGACACGTTCAAAGTTTTCCCAATTTTTCGGACTGACTGACCTTCATTTCTTAAAGTAATGATGGCCGCTCGTTTTTCTTTACTTAGCTGCTTTTTTCTTGCCATAATACAAATTCAACCTCTTTGAATGAGAAGGTGTGTCCAAACTTTTGCTCTGTACTGTATGTCTTCCTCAGTTAGAGGTCCAGGTGGTGCTCTGAAAACAACGTGGGCTTCATAGACAACTGGAAGACCTTTGAGGGCAAAACTGGCCTGTTAGGGCGGGACGGTGTCCATCCCACTCGGGAAGGTGCTGCTCTCATTTCTTGCAGTATAGCGCATAGTCTCAGAAGAGGCCTAGTTAATCGGTGACAATCCAGAGCCAAGGCCAGGGAGCAGACAGACAGGCTAAACCAACCGTCTGCTAGCTGCATAGAGTCGTCACTCAGGGTTCATCATATTGA
>QMIH01002993.1:33360-44644 GCA_003987875.1 Clarias batrachus
AACTGGTCTGTAACTGGTTATTTTCAGTAGTTAAGTTGTTGAATTTGACCCACAGCACTGTGATGGAAGCCAGCAGGAGAACACAGAGCAACAGCTCACACACTGCAGTCAATGTGCAACACTTGCTGCATGTAGTGGTTCCTCCTTGAGGTAAAAAAAGTAAATAATAATAATAAAAAAAAAACACAAACAGTTTAGTCTTGACAACAATAATGTCAAAGCCCTTCAGCACGGTTTCTAATAACTTTTCAGGTGTTTTATTTATTTATTTATTTATTTATTTAAAAAAAATTCTAATTATTGTATTGCATCAGGCAAAGAACCCAACTAAGGAGACTGCTGAATCTACAAACTATTATTAATTGTATTAAGAACTGTAAAACCTGGAAGGATAGTGGTTGTCAGGGATAACCCCTAGAGGGCGCCTAAGCGCCCAGAGACTTGTTTTGTAGTTTTATTTCGTTTCACTTCAGTTCCCAGGTTGCAACTCGGTTAGGTGACGTGGGCACTCACCTGAACCGAGTTAATCATTAGTTTCATTATAAATAGAGTGTTTTCAGTTTAGTTAGTTGTCTAGCATTTGTTATGTTTAAACTAAAGGATGTGTGTTATTCGTGTTTTTGGTTTATTTTAACAGAAAGTATTCGGTTTGTTTGAGTTCCCTGGTTTTTGTTGTTCTTTAAATAAAAAGTAACACTTTGCTGAACATCCACCTCTGCAATTATGCCTCGCCTCCGTTCATCCTCACATACAGTTTGTGACAATGGTGAACCATAAACTTAGTTGAAGAAATGCAGTTGGAAAAATGTCCTGAATGAGATTAATGGTAAATCATTTAACTGCTTAGTAAAATCAAATCTTTGTCAAAAAAGAAAAGAAAAAGAAAAAAAAAAAACAGTAGAACTCACAGCTGTTTAATAGTGAAGGATAGGATAGGAGCATTCCCATGCACACAAGATCATGAGTAGACATTAATGCAAGTCAGGATGGAAATAAATGGTGTGACATTGAATAAACTTTAAAATGATGCCATGGCCATAATTAAAGCCAAAGGCGGTGTAGTGAAATATGAGAGTCAGACATGGAAGAGGACGAGGGTGTGGGCATAGCCGAGGACCATAGCGGAGACGTGTATCAGATGACGTCAGGGCTACTCTGGTCGACCATGTGATAAATCGTGACCTGTCCATGAGAGAGGCTGGGCAAAGAGTCGACCCTAACCTCAGGCGGTACACAGTAGCATCGATTATATGGACCTTTCAACTGGAGAACAGGTATGTCTTCAAGTTTATACTCTACCTATTGTACAGTATGTGTCACGGTGATGCTGTATCATACATAATTACAACTTTACATGATTAAAGTTACATTATGTGAAAAAGAACAATGACATCTTGTAGTGGCATTTTCGACAAAATGATTGGATATGTGTGTGTGTGTGTGTGTGTGTGTGTGTGTGTGTGTGTGTGTGAGTGTGTGTGTGTGTGTGTGTGTGAGTGTGTGAGTGTATGAGAGTGTGTGAGTGTGTGTGTGCATGTGCGTGTGCGTGTCTGTGTGTGTGTGCGCGCGTATGCGTGTGCATGTGTGTAGCTCACTTGTGTACACTGAACTGGGAACCAAATACAATGAAAAAAGAAATGTAACAAGTAACATTTGTTTTCTGTTCCCTCTCTGTGTTACCTTAGTGTCTACATTCTCACAGATATCCACCATCATCTCCACTCACTGTAATAAAACACTGAATTACTGCAACTTTGTATTTAGTATCACTTTTGGCCAAGCAAATTTAAACATTCTGTACCTGTGTGTTGTGCTTCTGGGCGTGTCTCATCACCAGCATCTCCTTCCTTTTTGTCAGGGTCGTGACCTTCAACATTGTTTGCAATCTTGTAGATGACCTTCACCATCTCATCCTGCTCAGAAGAACACCAAAACATCTTTAATCTATAAAAATCTCACTAAAACATGAAATGTTTGTGTCTCTGTGTGGACGTGACTGACAGACTGAGACTCTGTACTCTGTATAAGGAATTAAAATGAGCTGCTGTCAGGAAATGGAGTTAGAGGAAGTTACACATCAGAGCAGCAGCATCAGTTTGTGTTCAAAGTGTGAAGACTGCAAAATCCCTCATATCCCAGATGTGAATGTTAAAGTACTGCAGTTATATAAATATCAAAATAATGTTATAGACAATTATAATACATTATATTTTGCATTTTACGTATAACGTAAAGTTGCAAAGCTTTAAGACATTTTGCCTGTGATGCAAGTTTCACTGATCTAAGATCAGCATTAAGCGCTGATCGCTATCACACATCAGTATGTTAAAAAAAAAGCTCACAGCAACAAACGCATAAGACACACACACACACACACACACACACACACACACACACACACACTTGCACACTCTCAAACTCACAGACAGGACATTTTCTAGAAAGATCCATTTTCTGGGGTTGGAATTATGAGCTATGGACGTCAACAGAATAAATTAAGCTTAGGAAAGTTTAAAATGTCTCACTCACTCATTGTCTACMCTGTTTTATCCTGTTAGTCTATTCCAGCAGTCTTAGGGAACGAGGCGGGGAACCCAAGAACCCAAGAACATGCAAACTATATGTACACAGAACCAATTTGGGAATCAAACCCGGAACCTGGAGGAGCAAGAGGACAGTGCAAACCACTAAGCCACCATGATCTGTTTAAAATGACTATATGTCCAAAAGTATGTGGTCCCCTGACTATCATGTACTTCCCCAAGCTGGTGCCACAACTTACAACAAGTGTAAACACTCAGACAATTGCTGGTTGCTTAAACATACAGTGTGAGTAGCTGCAGTAGCTTCCTGTGTTTAAAAATAGCAGAACATCATACTGTACTACAAGACAGACATTATTATACAAATGGCCTGCAGCTTAGTAGCAGTACAATAAAATGTTAATATTAAAGCAGTGTTGAAATTAACTGCATTAATGCAGATCATCTTGTTGAACAGAGACTGTAGTGTTTATGCACCACATGGTTTAAGCATCATGATTAGTTTTTAAATGTTCCTGACAAAATGTAACCACGAATGTTCCTTTCACAACATTGCAATAATGTAATATAATATATAAATATAATATATAATATTAACTAACCAGTCTGCTTTCTTCCTTCTCTATAATGAACATGTGATGATGCAGCAGGCAGGTGTGTGATGAAGCTGCTTCACTTATATTACACTAATTATCGCTGCAGATCAATTAAATGATTTTAACATCATCATCAACTGGACAGCGCTGCGCAACTTTGATAGAAATAGACCCCGTCCACCATAATTTTACATTTACCCACAATTTTACATTTACCCACAATTCCCCATTGGGATCCGCAAATACAAACCAGGCATGGCAGCGGGAAATTGTGGGTAAATGTAAAGTTATAGTGGACGGGTTCTATTTCTAGTCCAGTGGGTCGCGCAGGATTGTGATTCGAGCAATGCTGCTTAAGTTAGTCCGCGCTGCGCGACTGAAACTGGTTCGCGCTGCGCGATCCATTGGGCTGCACAAATAAACCAGATCATCACCAGATATTTGTTCCGCCCAGTGTAATGTTTGGGATCTACTTTCAGTAGCATAGCAACATTGTATTGTTAGAGCTAATTCTGTTGCACTATTAAGGGACAAGTGCGCGTTCTTTTTCTGTCGTGCATCTTGATAGTGAAAACGAATGAATCTACAGTCACTGCTCCGTCTAATCATTTTCGTATGAAGTTGTCACAGACACAACAGATTGGCGAATAGAGTATTGGCCAGTCAAGCCGGAAAGGAGAAACGAGCAGAACTCGTGCAGCCAACAAGCTAAGTACTATTGCTAACATGGCATGTGTTGGGAAAATAGAGGAATTTGACAGTGCAATTGAAGACTGGGAGTCATATATTGAAAGAGTGGAACGTTTCCTTGACGCAAATGACATAAGTAATGATAGGAAAGTCCCGACTCTTCTCAGCTTAATGGGTGCAAAAATGTATAACCTGCTACGTAATTTATTAGCTCCTACAAAGCCCTCTACTCAGGACTTTCAGATGATGGTGAACACATTAAAAAATCACCTCAACCCAAAGCCAATAGTAATAGCAGAAAGGTTTCGTTTCCATAACAGAAACCAGTCTAAGGATGAAAGTATTTCTGAATTACATTGCTGAATTACGCAAACGGGCTCAGTTTTGTGAATTTGGAACTGGACTGTCTGATGCACTGCGTGACAGATTGGTGTGCGGCATGCATGGACAGAGCACACAGAAGAAGTTGTTGTCAGAAAAAGATCTCACACTGGAAAAAGCATTGTCTATCGCAGTGCCAATGGAAACAACAGACAGAGACTCTGTAGAGCTACAAAAAAAGGCATGGAGAGTGGGCTGCACAAAATGACAATGAATGATAAACATAAGTGTTAAAGATGCGGCAAAACCTCTCATGATGCAAATGATTGCTGGTTCAAGAACAAAAGATGCAGAAAATGTAACAAAACAGGACACATAGAAAGGGTGTGTAAACCAAAGTCAGATGGCAAGCAGACACATAAGGTGAAACCACTAGACAGAAAGTCCAAGTACAAAGTAAAACATGTGCAGTATGTCGCTAAGAGTGTAAGCGGGTCAGGAACTGAACCTGACACAAATGATCTGGCCTGTTTAGAACTACATTGTATCACTAAAGAAAAAGACAGAGAGATAATTTGGCTTACACCAGAAGTGTCTGGTGTTCAGTTAAAAATGGAGCTGGACACAGGATCTGCAGTGTCAGTAATTTCCAGATCCGACTACAAAGAACTGTTCGCCACCCTGCCATTGGTAAAGACTCAAGTACGGCTCAAAACCTACACAGGTGAGAGAGTGTGTCCTGATGGAAAACTCAGGGTAGAAGTGACATACAAAGGAAGTACACAGCAGTTAGATTTATATGTCCTGAGACATGGTGGACCACCCCTCTTGGGTCGGGAATGGTTGAAAAAGATCAAATTAGACTGGCACTCCATCAAAGCCTTACACATATCAGCCACAGACAATTGCGCTTCACATAGTGTTAGACAGAAGTTGACACAAATACTAAGCAAAAACGTATAACCTGCTACGTAATTTAATAGCTCCTACAAAGCCCTCTACTCAGGACTTTCAGATGATAGTGAACACATTAAAAGTTTTTGGACAAGGCATTGGTACACTGAGAGACATTAAGGCCAGGATTGACTTGGAGGAAAATGCAATGCCGAAGTTTAACAAAGCCCTCCTAGTACCATATGCTCTGCGTCCAAAGGTGGAAGCGGAATTGCAAAGTCTGGTGGACTGTGGAGTTTTGTCAAGAGTGGAGTGAGTGGGGTGATTGGGCTACACCCATCGTGCCTGTCATCAAGAAAGGAAAGGCTGAGGCTGTGCGTATATGTGGGGATTTTAAGGTCAGCATTAATCCTGTGCTGCGCACAGTGCAGTACCCCCTGCCACGCATTGAAGACATCTTTGCAGCATTGTCAGGAGGACAAAAATTCTCAAATATTGATTTAGCACATGCCTACCTTCAGATTTAAGTCGAAGAGACAAGCAAGAAGTTCCTCACAATCAACACACACAAGGGGCTTTTCAGTACAACAGATTGGCTTTTGGCGTAGCATCCGCTCCAGCAATATGGCAAAGAGCTATGGATCAAGTGCTACAAGACGTACCAGGAACATAATGTTATCTTGATGACATCATCATAACTGGTAAGAATGATGAAGAACACCTTGAAAATCTCTCAAAGGTGCTAACAAGGCTTCATGCATATGGCTTGCGTGGAAAGAAAAGCAAGTGTGAGTTCTTCAGGGACGAAATCTCATATTGTGGTCACATGATAGACAAGCATGGTCTACACAAATCACCAGAGAAAATTGAAGCAGTGCTCCATGCACCAAAACCAGAAAATGTGTCACAGCTAAAGTCATATTTGGGTCTTGTCAACTATTACCATAAGTTTCTTCCAAACCTATCCACACTGCTGCACCCATTGAATACACTACAGCAGAAAAAAATGGGAGTGGACTGAGGAATGTAACAAAGCATTTAACGAAACAAAAAGACTGATTACATCAGATGAAGTACTGACCCACTATTACCCAGTACAGCCCATTAGACTAGCATGTGATGCAAGTCCCTATGGGATAGAGTGTATCTTGTCACATGTTATAGCAAATGGATCGGAACGCCCCATTGCCTATGCGTCAAGATCGCTGACATGTGCAGAGAAAAACTATGCACAGATCGACCGTGAGGCCCTAAGTTTAGTGTGGGGTGTCAAAAAGTTCCACCATTATCTTTTTGGGAGACGGTTTACACTTGTGACAGACTACCAACCCCTGGTAACAATCTTTAACCCCCGCAAGCGCATTCCAGTGGTTGCAGCAGCTCATTTACAACGCTGGGCGCTATTCCTGGGAGCCCACAGCTACGACATTGAGTTTAGAGGGACCAAACACCATTGTAATGCAGACGGATTGTCATGGCTGCCACTGTCAACAACCGGAGAAGGACAGTCCCACTCTGCAGACCCAGCAGAGGTGTACCATACATCAGTGGTGAGTCAGCTGCCAGTTACAAATGTGGAAATCCAAAGACAAACAAAGCTTGATCCTAGCTTGTCAAAAGTCTTCGAAATCACACTACAGGGATGGCCAGTTCATTGTAATCCCCTGTTTCCAGAGTTTTCATCTCGACGTGACCAACTCTCAGTGTGCCAGGGAACCCTGTTGTGTGGATCTCGTGTAGTGGTACCATCAAAGCTACACTCCAGAGTTTTAGAGACTTTACATGAAGGGCACTTAGGCACAGTTAAAATGAAAAGTCTAGCCCATAGCTATGTCTGGTGGCCGGGCATTGATAAACAAATTGAAGACATCACTAAAACATGTTCTGGTTGTCAAAAGGTTCAGAGTGAGCCACCGCAAGCGCCCCTTCATCCGTGGGAGTGGCCTACAGCCCCCTGGCAAAGAGTGCACATAGATTTCGCTGGCCCATTTATGAACTCCATGTTTCTGATCGCAGTGGATGCCCACTCAAAGTGGCCAGAGGTGATACCAATGAAATCTACTACTTCAGAAAATACTGTGAGTGCTCTGAGGACCATCTTCTCTCGGAATGGTCTACCTGAACAGATTGTGAGTGACAACGGACCACAGTTTACCTTTGATGTGTTCAGTTTTTTTACTAAAAAGAATGGCATCAAACATATCAGGTCAGCACCACACCATCCAGCTACAAACAGCTTAGCTGAGAGGTTTATTCAAACTTTCAAAAGGGCTGTTAAAGCTATGAACCAGGAGAATTTGACCCTGCAACACAAGGTGGACAACTTCCTCTTCAGCTACAGAAACTCTGCCCATGCTACAACAAACCAAACACCTGCTATGTTGTTTATGAACCGCAAACCTGAAACCTGAGAAAAACAGTTCACCCATCTACCAACAACATCAAGAAGGGACTTTGAGGTTGGACAGGAAGTCTTGGCACGGGACTACAGAAAAGACAAATGGATGCCTGGTAAAATAATCACAAAGACTGGGCCTCTCTCATACACCGTTGATGTTGGGAAGCAGAGTACTTGGAGACGTCATGTGGATCAGATCCTGAATGCTGAGCCAACTGATAAAGCCTAGTGTTAATGTTTCCACCCAGTGCCCATCTACTATGGAGGCTACACCACAGCTCCAGAGGCGTTATCCTGTTAGGCACAGAACACCCCCTAAGAGACTGGACTTGTGATTGCCTTGATTTTCACAACACAGATTGCTGTGCATTGTAAATAAAAAAAAAATCTTCTCCTGTAAGGTTGTTATTGTTTGTATTGTTACATTGTTGCCTTAGTCAGGGTTGTGGGGTAGTGATCTAAAAAGGGAGGAAGTGTAATGTTTGGGATCTACTTTCAGTAGCATAACAACATTGTATTGTTAGATCATGCGCACTAATTCTGTAGCACTATTAGGGGACGCGTGCGCTTTCTTTTTCTGTCATGCATCTTGATAGTAAAAACGAATGAATCTACAGTCACTGCTCAAATCATTTTCGTATGAAGTTGTCACAGACACAACACCCAGGGCGCCTCAATCGGGTCCCGCGGTTTTGTCCCACTTTTGATGTGTTTGGCTTCATACTGGACAAAGTTGAGCGAGCGCACAGGCAGAATGGAGCGCGCACAGAATCGAGAAGTCGCGCGTGCGCTGAGAACATGTTGAGCGAGCAAGGGAGACACTGCACGTGCAGAACTGAGCTGTTGAATGTACAGTGGAGGCACTGCGCGCCATAGAGTGCTTTGTCTGCTTTCAAAATGTCAAACCACGTGCTCAGAATTGTGACAGGAATATAACGCCATAATAAGACAAACATGGTTATGAGAGTTTAGCTTGCTAGCTCCGGTACACCTAATCCCAACTGCAGATTAACTCTCACACCAAAAAAATTAATGCTGAATTTATCTAAATGCAGAGATCACTCAGTCAGATTCTCTCGGTAATTTTCAGAGGACACAAACACTCTTCTTATAAAAATACACTGAGCTCACAAAACTATATTAATCAATTTCTCGGGTAGTGCAGCCGAAGTTAATAGTATTTCCGAAGCTTTAGCGTCTTTTTGAGTGAGACAGTGACGTTGTGAGTTTTGTGACACTGACAGTAAACTGTAACTCCAGACTTGGTAAACAGATGATTAAGCTACCTAAAGTTACATCTGACTGCTGCAGGCGCTGACAGTGATTTTCAAATCGGCCAATTAAAAATAATTATTAAACTGGGAACTAAACTAASACYCAAATTTTATATAAAAAAAGCCACCACTTACCCTGAATAAGAAGTCCATTAAACTGTCATCTTCATTTCCATATTGCAGTTTGCTAGCGTCAGTCCGGCGGAGGTGATGAGGGTTAAAAATCATGTGATTGCTACTCAGCAGCTAAATTGCTGGCTTCTGTTAACGTCTTCTTGAGAACAAAGCGCCATCTAGTGGTGGCGGATGGTAAATGAATAAATATGGCTTCAATGGGCGTGTTTACTGTGAAATCTGGACACGCCTTCTGGCAGGAGAAGGAGGGGGGATTCACGTCAGCCACACGTCAGCCATCCGCCAGCCATAAGCCATTCACACGCCAGTTGCCCGACCCTGGCTGTTTTGAGTTGCTACATCTGTACTAATAAAATGTTCAGTAAACCTCTCAGTGTGAGTCTGGTAGTCACATGACTGTGTAGCGAGTGTGTAGTGACTGCATTAAGACCTTCCTGATTAAGCGTCTTCACAGTGTGTCAGTTTCTCACTTGTCTTGTTGTGTGTTTAAAATGAACAAAACAGGAAATAAACTTTGAATAGCAGCAGCACATCCAGTCTCTTATGCAGTGAGACTTCAGACAAACACTATAAGTTTAGTTTTAGACATTTAAATGCTCATACAAGTGTGTGGAAATTTCAGTTTAGAGTGAGTGCAGTCAAAACTGTTTGAATTCTATTTTGCTCCAGTTTTTGCTATCGTTTGTGTGAATCCATTCAGGCTAGAGAGGCTAGATGAGTCTCATGCTCAATGCATCAGAGTTGGCAGTTTTGCTCATATTTGCTTCATATTACTGCTTTTTATTCGTGTCAGGGATTTAGAATATATAAGACAAACTGGTTTAAAACTTCCCCCCAAAAAATTAACATAAATTTATCCGTCTATTCAGCTTTGAAGGTTCAGTTTTCATAATCTACTTTTTTTTGGAATAAGCCATTCTGTGTCACATGTTTGTATACTGTATGTTCCTTGAGGATTTTGGAGGCTTGTATGTGCATTACCATCATATAGTCTTCAGCACACTCTGTCTATACACAGGAAACTAGCGTGTTAATTGGCTCTGTTAAGTGACACGTATAGCCACGCCCACCTCGAGGGAAAAACTGCTAAATTAGTAAAAAAAAAAAGCTCTAAATGCTGTGTAATTTGGCACATAACTGCTCGCAACTTTACTTCTACTCAACATGCAATTTACTGTGTAAAATTATATATTAATATCTTCCAGAATTCCAAAACATTGTGTCCAGCCAGTTTTGTGTGATGCTGCGACAAAATTTGTCTGGACATAAGTTTATCTGAGACAATGTATAAAATGTACAGATATAATTGAAAGAGTGCGTTCTGATTAATGTACAGACAAAACCTTGGTTTAATTTAAATACATTTATTGATGTATATTATTATGTATATGACACAGAGGGCGCTACTGGTCCCAGGTGACTCAAATCAGTGATCAAATAGGAACTTAATGTTAGTCCATGTGATTAAACAGTTATAAAAATGAAAGCACAGCAAAATAAAAAAAAAGGAATAAAATCATTCCTTATCCTGGAAACACACACACACACACACACACACACACACACACACAAACAAACACAAACATTATACAGTACATTTAAATATATAAAATATACATTAAATATTTAAATTAATTTCTAATTGAAAGACAAATATATTAAGCTTAATATATTTTCAAATAAAAATGCATATAAGTAAAATATGTTGTTATTAATAATTAGTATAATATTAATGAAATTAATTAAATATGTGTAGCTATGTGACTGAGTTCACTCTGACATACAATTCTAAAACAACAACATACATTGAGACACAACATTAAAATATGTTAACGATAAATATATAATGTTAAACTGTATATAGTTGAGTGAATTTATATAAAAAACTCTTTTCATGTAAAATAATAAACTTCAATGTGAAAGATGTTTCTCACAGATCCAGTTTATTTTCTCAGAGCATTTCTTGTCATTCCAGAAGTTCCCACTGTCTCCACTATAAATCTCAGCACAGTTCTCACCAAAACCTCCATTCGGTTCCCCTGAAGTCCAGAACCTGAAACCCAGAGAATCAGAATCAGACTCAGATCAGTGTTGAGTTTCCTTCAATTCCACACATTTAACTGAATCCTCTCAGCCTCTGTTTACTGAGATGTACATTGGGACACGACAGAAATATAAATATAATAAGGAATAATTTTTGCAGTTTTCCCAGCAGGAGAACAGTTTTAACATTGTTGATTGTACTGCACCTTAAAAATAGACACAGAAAGAATCTCGGTTTCTTACTTAGTGGTCAGTGTTGTACCGTCCACCCATTTCCACTCTCCCTCTTTAACTCTGTCACTCAGACCAATCCAAACCTGAACTTTCTTATTCACCTTTTGTTTACTGATGAACTCCTGTAAATAACAAAACAATGATAAAGGCTTTACT
>QMIH01002994.1:0-30096 GCA_003987875.1 Clarias batrachus
TTATATATATAATATCCATACACGGTTCATTCATATATTGAAATATATTAATAAATATAAGCATTAGTTTCCTCTATATGTAAATGTATTATTTAATACTGTATATTGCATTATATTTTACAATATATTGCCATATTTCTTTTTCCATAAGGGTATAGTCAGATATGTTAACCAAAAATCCTGGAAGAAGTTTAGCAGTAAATTTTTCAACCTCTTTGGGAAATCCATCTGAACTGTGCAGCGCATGCTGACCACTGGCACATAAGAAGATAGGGTTGGACCCAGGAGTTAATATAATTAATGGAGGCATTTTGCATTTTACATATCCAGTGCTTCATAAATCTATTTGTCTATCTGTCCTGCTTTGTATGCGGCACTTGTAAATTGTATTCTGGGGACTGATCAGTCTTTACAGAAAGTGATGCATTCTGAGTAACAATCGTCAATCTGTGTCCCTATGAGTTTGTCCATGACAACTTTGGCATTGAGCCAGTAACTAAATTGAAGGAGAAGAAAGCAGCTCTATCACATGCACTAATGACTGTAAGATGATCAGGTTTCTGAGCTCACACAAAATGCACCACAATAACAAGAGCTATGAAAGAACAAAGTATATTGACCTTTGTCTCCAATAAAAGGCTGGAATGCATTGATCTATATCACGTGATGAGGAGGGTGGTGCTTCCACATACCACAAATAAAATCTCAGCTTAGTTCTCAATAGTGCTGGAATCATTTGTAAGTAAATCTGGACAAACTATACTGTATTCTATATACACATGGTGTTTTATTCCTAAAACATATTTTAAAACATGACAGTAATTATTGATACATTCATATACATTTGCTTCACTCTTTCTTACTCTTTCCTGGGGTCTTTCTGAAACATTTACAGAAGAGTCAGCTGCATGTTTTCACAAAGATTAACACATACAGAAAGTAAAAAAGGCTGCCACACTCAAGCAGTGGTACTGATACCACGGGCGGTTATGGGCTTCGACCCTCAGGTGCTTGGCCCCCATATGGAGCTTCACAAACTTGATCCAGTAGACTGCCTGGTCTAGCGGCTTCATCGGTTGATTGTGCAAGGGTTAATTGTACTGTTAGTCAATAAAAAACAATATTGCACACAATATTTCAAAATAGAAAAGCCAGTTGTACACTCTTCAATATCAGTGTCCAAAAACATTGGTAAAGACAGTAAGTCAAGAAGGCACATGACTCATAGCTTGATAAAAGAACTTCAGGAAACAGGAAAATCCTATTAAGGATTCACATAGTGAGTTGCGCAAGTCACCATAGTTGGAATAAGAACAAAACTCGGACATCTAATTCCTGAATTCCCCATGTGCAATCATGACGTCATTAAAAATCCTTAGATTTTACAGATTTGGTTGGAAAACAATTATTAATACAATTAAGGTTGTACACATAAAATCCTAAATTATTCTCTGTGAATGAATCTGTTACATTTTTATTCAAAATGTTCATTTAGATAACTTTGCTTATTGACAACAGCCATCAGGTTTACATCCGTTGATTTTTTAAAATTATTTTTTACTTTGACTTGTCCGGAGGTATTGATTAATTTTCATTAACTGCAAAAATAGTCTATGTGTAATTCTACTCTCAGGTTTACATCAGCATGCTTGTTCTACTGTATCATTTCTACTGTATAGTACTAAGTCCTTTAACGGGACTTAAGAGCATGTGATTACAAACATGATGTAACAATTAACAAACATTTAGCCTAATTATTGATTTGGTGAAGTATTCTGTAAGGAGACTTTTGACATTTAAAAAAAAATCATCTCTAGTCTTATAACAGTTGCTTTGTAATAGTTTTCCTTGATCTTTGGAGAAGACTAGTGTATGTTGTCATGATGTGCATCATATGCCATCTTAAATTTATTCATGGTGTCAATAATGTCTGGTGGTGGTGGAGATTTGGGGGATGGCAGTTGGAGTGATGAAATTATGAGGGGTTAAAAAAGACATCAGACAATTATACTGAATCAGTAATTGTTTATTTTAATCTTTATATAAAAACACTATACATGATGCAAATAGAATATTTGATTAATTACTTTGTTCTCAATAGAACTGGAATCACATAAATCTGGGCAAATCACACTGTACTCTATGCTATAATATAACACATGGTGTTTTATTCCTAAATCATCTTTTAAAATACGTCAGTAATCATTAATACACTCGCATACACTAGCTTCACTCTTTCTTGCTCTTCCCTGGGGTCTTTCTGAAACATTTACAAAAGAGCCAACTGCACGTTTTCACAAATATGAACACAACCAGTGCAATTATACACAGTAAAAAGGCTGCCACATCCAAGCAGTGGTATTGATACCACGTGAGGTTATGGGCTTCAACCCTGAGGTGCTTGGCCCCCTTATGACGCATCACAAACTCTATCCAGTAGACTGCCTGGTCTAGCGGCTTCATCGGTTGATCGTGTTGGATTTGGGATAACCTCATAATGCTCTCTTTGTATCTGTGGACAGGAATGGAATAACTAGTAGTGTGTATACTGTATGTATAAAGACTTAGGGAAGTTTAATTGATTTAGACACTTGCTATCATCAAATCTAGCAACATCAACTTCAGTTAAAAAATTAACTCACGTTGGATTGTTAATGACGTCATTGAGAGCCTGCGTCAAGTCCTTGCTCTCCATTTTTCTAAAGTCAAGCATAACAGCAGCTCCTTTGCTTTTCATTTGATTTAAATTGCCAGGCTGGTCACCAAAAAGCGGCAGGCCCACCATTGGAACTCCATGATAAATAGCTTCATATATTCCATTAGTCCCACCATGGGTGACAAAGGCCTTTGTTTTAGGATGTCCTGCAGATACCAATCTTTGTTGTTTTTACTTCAACAAAATTTAATATTAAATTTACATATTGGAATTTTTCTTACCTAATAAATCATTTTGAGGAATCCAGTCATATATTCTTGTATTAGGAGCAAGAGTTTCTGGTTTCTCGCCTGCGTATCGCCACAAAACCTGTAATTATAGACAGGATTAAGGCTATAAGGAATTTAAGGACAAATATCCTAGTCTACGTCAACACTTGAAAAAGGTGAACAACAGTACTTGTTTTATCAGGGCCATCTTAAAAAAATTCTGAATCGGTGAAGCACTTTCATTATATTTATTTCGACTGAATAAATTAAGAACTTTAGTTGTTTCACTCTCATAAATTAGATAATGTGATTATTAATCAATATATGCATTGTCAATTGTGTAAACTCAGACCTTTTGGGGAACCTGGCCGAGTGCTGAAGCGATGATATTCGCTCTCTCTTTGGTGAGGTTTTTTATTAAGGACCCCAGTGAAAACACTATAATACCATCATCTCCTGAACTCTGGACAAAGTCCTCCAGCTCCTACAAATGAAAAAGCAAAGTTAATAATAAAAAAGATGCATGGTGGTTGTACAATCCTGTCCATCAATGGGCTGGCAAAGGAGTTTCACAGTTAAAATAAAATATTGCAGCTTTCCAATATAGATATCAATATATACATACAGTAAGGTATGGGGAACAATATTTTTTTTTGTGTTCAAAATGTATTTTAAAACTATACTTATACTTAATTTTACTTAAAAAAATTTTAATACTTGAATTGTAATTAGACATTGTTGAGGTCCTCTGACCTGTACGCCAATTCATTTAAAAAAGTCTCCTGACTTTTATTACAGATCTTTGAGAGATTTAAAACCTTTAACTATACGATAAGCCTATTTACATGTACTGTGGAAAGGGCATAAAACAGACAGCAAACATTCTTTAGAGTGAGCTTACTTTTGGTAGAGGCTTTGCAGGCTTGCAGTGTAATCCACCCACAAATTTAAAGTTTGGCAGGARYGGCCGTGGATATTCAAAGTCCCAATAAGTTCGGATTAACCAGATGTCAGCTTTGCCMATRGTTTCACATAGTGAGGTAGGCTTGCCTGTGAAGAACAGGAACAAAGATGCCAACAAATTTTCTATCAATGATTATAATGTCAGGAAACACATTGTGTCAAAGACAGTAAAATGATAGATGCAGATATCCAAGACTAAACTTACTTTTTTACTGTGACAATATTACAGGCTAGATAAAGCCAGTTTTACCGTCAAAAGCAAATGTCTATTTTATAGGGGGAAAAAGTTTCTTCAAAAAACCTCCTTTGCCATAACAGTGGAGAAGTTCACACATGATGAGTGTTTTAATCTATTTCTTGCTCCATTTCCACAACTGCATTTATTTTTCTCTAACTCAAATTAAATTCTGATAAAATCCTTGTGCTCTGGCAGAGGGAACTGCACTGTTGTTAAACCATACTTTTGCCTCCACAAGTCAAGGGATCTCCTTGTCATTCCAAAGTATGACGGACATTTTAAGTCCTGGATCTTTCTCATCCTTCGGCCAGCCATCTCTAAGCATGCACTGCAGAAGCTCAGTCAGTATCACACATTATCCCGAGGCCATCCATCTATGGAAAGTGCACTTATCAAGTGACTGGGGCCTGTAAACTACAAGCTAATCATCCAGTACGTAGCTTACCCTGCGTGTCCTACTCATGTCAGTATCTCTCGTGTTGTTTTTCAGAGTCAGATCGCTCTTTGAATTCTCCTTAAAAATTCATATCCGGCCTCCGAGTGGTGCAGTGGTAAAAGCGCTCGCCATATCATTCGCAGATTCCTAGTTCGAATCCCGGGTGGTGCTGTAACCTCTCGCAGCCGGAGGTCTAGAGAGAGCTGATTGGCTGAGCTCTCTCARAGGRGAGGGATGAGRRGTAYWYAGTGCTCCCACATTAATCACGGCTCTACAGCCAATCAGGGGCGTCTGTGAGCTTGCGCAACGGAGGGAGCGGATAGCGCTGTCCTCCGAGTGTGTTACGCCGCCCCCAACGGTGCGCGAGCGAGCAGTTCGAAAAGATGCGGTCGGCTGGCGTCACGTGGTTCGGAGGAAACACGTGATAGTCTTCGGCCCTCCTGGCTGAGTGGTAGTAGTAGCCTTAATGTGGGAGCCCCCTAGTGACGGGGAGGAATTGGACACGACTAAATTAGGGAGAAAATCAGGGGAAAAAAAAAAAAAATCATATCCGTTTGAAAATGTTGTTGGAATTTTGCTAAATATTTTTTTTATTTTTCAACATGAAGCCTATTTAGTTTTGTTTGCCCAAAACATTTAGTCACTCAGCAGATATTCATATTTCAAATTATGTAAATTTTGTGCGACACCCTGTATTTATAAATATGTATGTGTGTGTGTGTGTGTCAGATTTTCTTGTATTATAAATGTGCAATGTTGGAATACAGAAATGCATGACATGGTTATGGGAACAGACCTTAACCATAAACCTTACCGTAACATTTCACAAATTAATGGTAAACTCCTTACAGCAGCAATCATATTGCAAGGCCTGTTTGATCCTATGCGTCACTTTTCAACTTGGATAGCGCAATTTCTTCTGTTTTTAACATGCCTAGAGTGAATGGATGCAGTTGTCATTTGTCACTGATTAGGTTTATGGTTACTTACTAAGTAATATTTAAAGGCTTTTTATAATAAAATATGCTGTTCAGCTGATGTTTCCTCTGTATCACACAAAGATGGGGAACCTTGTTGCAATTATGGGAAGCCATTAGGATCACAGATCACATGGTCATCTGACTAATAAAAATAGTTCCACAAAATAATTAAAAACAAAAGACAAACAAAAAACATTGCAAAAAAGGCAGTGAAAATGAGGCAGTTGGCATTTCTACCTTTATTGCATTTGCAATGTAGAAGACTGGATATCAGTAAGTAACCATAACTACCTCTACATAACAGTGCACCAAATCGATGACAAATGGCACTCATTCACTCAGTATGTGTTAAAAACAGAAGGAAGCCTATTTTCAAAAGCACATACTAGCCAATTACTTTATAGAAACACAAAGGAGTCACAACATGATTTATTATTATTATTATTTTTTTTTTTTACATAAACTGGCTCTGGATTGTGCAGTTTAGAGTAACATCCTATTTTCATCGCAAAATAGGAAAGCAAAGAACTGAAATTAATTAGATTTTAATTAACTACCCAAATATGAATAAGCAAAAAATATATAAAACTGCATTATCTGTTTCCTTTAACCTATTTGTCATGCATCTCTTTATTCCAAAACTGCATGTTATTAATATAATACAATGAGTATTTTAAAATTTTGATTAATCATACTATGCCTGTGATTGACTATAGCCTTTGTAATTAGGTGATTACACAATCATCCTGCGCTGATAAAAAATTCTTTATGCATATATTACTTTCAAAACATTTACATTTTTACATATTATTAAACAGATGCATTCAATTTACCTAGGACTTCAGTATAGATGTAGTCCCATTTTGCCTTGACCATAAGTGTATGAAGTATATCCAAGGAGAAAATAAACACAAAGTTTATCAGTCTCTGTACAAAATTCATGTGATCTGTGTAGCTCAGACCTGCTGCTGGGACATAGGATGGTGGTGCCGGTAGCTGCCCACAGTGTCGCTCAATGACACTCGCTAAACTAGCCCTAAAACTAATGACAAATGGAAGATTTAGTTTCTGTGCTAGTAGATCCCCACACATGTAAACAGGGTCTATCAGGAGAACATCAAACTGTTCTTTTCTCAACTTCTCCAGCAGATCTTCATGTTCAAAAAGCTTCCTGCACATTACTTGATTCTGCTCTGTGAGCAAGTCGGTCATCTCCTTGAGCTTAAAAAAACCCTGGATCGGGTTATCAGTAGTCAAGTTATACATCCAGTAGTTCAACACTCTGTCCAAGCCATCAACAATATCCTGTTTGGTGTAGGGAACCTGTATGATCTCCAGCTTGTATCCCATAGACTGATCTGTCTTCATGAATGGTGTAGAACTGAAGGTAACAACTGTCACATTGTGTCCTTTGGCTATGAGTCCGTCTATGATGGTTTTAATGTTGAGCCAGTGGCTAAAATCTGCAGGCCAGACAAGGATCTTCCCTGTTGTTACACACTGACTCAGACTGAGTGTGAAGAGAAGGCACAGAACAAGTCTATTACATGCACTCATAATGGCTGAACAATGAGAAAGGAGCTCAGCTCACACAGCAAACATTAGAGGAGGCACGTGACTCATGGCTCGGCCAACGAACTACAGGAAGCAGGAAAACCCTCCAAAGTTGCGCAATCCACCATAGCTGGAGTAAGAACAAAATGAAATGCTGCACACAATCTACATATTATAATAACCCGATGAAAAACATTGGTGTAGAAGAATAAAACCATAAAATTAATCTATCTTTATAAATTAAAGAAACTATATGTGGCACTCAATAGAGCCAATCAAAGCAGCAGTTTACAATAAATAAATGCGAAATGACTGTAATGCAACTGGGTTAACTGGAAGAGTAGTTCAACTTCAGAATATATAATTTTATTATTTTAATATGTTAATATTAAAAGTATGTAAAAGTGCAACTCCTTAAGTAAAGCTTTTAAAGGCTGCTACTGTACAGATTTGATGCATCCTTGCACACGTCTTGTTGCTCCATATCGTTTTGGACACATTCCACCATAGGTGAGGCAGAGTGTGAGAAAGGTCACACCGTGTTTCTCGTACATCTGCCCCTTAACAATATGAACCTGTAGTTCCGGTGACTGCAAACAATTCTGCAAGAGAAGAGTGGGCCAAAATTCATCCACAGTGACGTGAAATCTTGTTGCCAGTTATCGCAAATTCTTGATTGCAGTTGTTTTTGCCACCAAGGAATTAAGTGGCCAATTACTTTTTCAAATAGGGCCAGGCAGGTTTGCAAAAATTTTAAACCACATTTTGTATTAAGTCTATTATTTTTGTGTAATCTTAAAATTTGTTTGATGATCTGAATCATGTAGGTGCGACAAGTATGAAAAAAAAAACACAAGAGGACAAATACTTTTTCACAGAATTTCAGTGCGCTTTAGAAGAATCCCGGATCATATTGTTATTTGGCATACTACCTGTCCAGTTCTTTAATGATATATATCAAACATTTTATCTTGAAAACAGATCTTCCAATATTTCAATATAGTTATTGCAGCATGATGGTTATGAGCACATCTACAGTATGATGATTTTGATGTCACATATTCCAGTGTTTGGATCAGACCAAACAGAAAATGGAGGCAGAGAGCAGCTCTTCCATGTGCACTCATAACGGCAAGACAATCAGCCTTATAGCTGATTCACACATAGAATAAGCCAGGGTTTAAAAAAAGGCATCTGAGATGTGTAAAAGAAACATATAACATGTAAAGAACAAAGTTTAGTTAAATAGTGGAGGAATTTGGATTAAGAAGATGAGGGGTTAAATAAGAAGGGCAGGTTCAGGTTGTGTGAAGTAAGGACACAGTAAGCAGTTTTATCATTCTTGAAGTATTAAAAAAGACACCAGACAATTTTACTGTACAATAATTAAACTAAATAATGTTTATTTTAATCATCATTTAAAAACTAAACCACACTACTTATTATGCAAATAAAATGTTTGATTAACTAATTTGTTTTCAATAGTGCTGGAATAATTTTTAAGTAAATCTGGACAAACTATACTGTACTCTATATGCACATGGTGTTTTATTTCTAAAACATATTTAAAAACTAATAATAATATTAAGAAACTCATATACACTTGCTTCACTTTTTTTTTGCTTTTTCCTGGTGT
Organism: Clarias batrachus; assembly: GCA_003987875.1. Lineage (NCBI taxonomy): Eukaryota > Metazoa > Chordata > Actinopteri > Siluriformes > Clariidae > Clarias > Clarias batrachus. Next base: position 8,733 of record QMIH01002994.1, read on the forward strand.
CAGTGTGTGGCACCTGTATAATCTCGATGCTGTATTTCTGAGACTAATCAGTCTTTTCAAATGGTGTAGCACTATGGGTAACTATCGTCACACTGTGTCCTCTTGCTATGATTTTGTCTATGACGACTTTGACGTTGAGCCAGTAGCTGAATTCTGCAGGCCAGATGAGGATCTTCCCTGCTGTTACACACATTTGAGTCTGGTGCAGACCGAGCAGGAGAAGAAGGCAAAAAGCAGCTATCTCAGACATGTATGCACTCATGACTGTAAGATGATCAAGTTTCTGAGCTCACACACAGAATGCACCACAATAACATGGGCCGTTAAAGAACAAAGTACATTGAACTTTATTTCCAATAAAAGGCTGGCATGAATTTATCTATATCACGTGGTGAGCAAGGTGGTGCTTCCTTATACATTCCGACAGCTTGCAATAAACCTTATTGGCCAATGTGAATTATTTATCTATGACAAAGAAATGAGCGAACTGGACATGATCGATCTATCTATCTATCTATCTATCTATCTATCATGTACATATAGATTGACTATATTCACAAGGAATCACCAATATATTGCCACTGTGAGCTGTTTCAGACAAAGTCAGCAACACAATTCATTAGCAGGTATAATATCTGTTCCTCAACACTATATTGAATAAAAGGGTGACTACGTCAAAGTGTTTCAAGTTGCCTAACCAGTATTTACTTCAGACACAGTTCATGTTAACCTTAGATAAMTCATTGGGACAAATGTCATTCTAGAGATAAGACAAAGAAAAGATAACGACACTGTAGTTATAGTTAAAGAGTAGTTGTAGCGAACTGGACATGATCTATCTATCTATCTATCTATCTATCTATCTATCTATCTATCTATCTATCTATCTATCTATATTACAAATTTCATCTGCATAAGTAGTGTTGACAGCACATAAGCCATTAACTGGAGGAATAGTTCAACTTCAGAATATACAATTTTATAATTTTATGATTTTGGAATTTTTAGTTGAACAGACCTGATGGTGTCCTACAGAAGTGTCAAAATGCAACTTCTTCAGTTAAGGAAAGCTGCTACGGCTTTGATGCATCCTTGCACACATGTTGCTACATGTTGTTGCCCCATATTGCTTTCAAAAGACATAAAGCTGAACTGCTCCTTCTAGCCACATTCCAGCGTAGGTGGGGCAGAGTGTGTGAGAAAGTTCACGCTGTGTTTCTGGTCCCTGAGCTCATCAACAAGCATTTACATATAGATCCAGTGACTATATTCACCAGGAATCACCAATACCTTGCCGCTGTGAGCTGTTTCAGACAAAGTCAGCATCACAATTCATGAGCAGGTATAATATCTGTTCCTCACCCCTATATCAAAAGGGTGACAAAAGCGCCAAAGTGTTTCAAGTTGCCTAACAAGTATTTACTTCAGACACAGTTCATGTTAACCTTAGATAAATCATTGGGACAAATGTCATTCTAGAGATAAGACAAAGAAAAGATAACGACACTGTAGTTATAGTTAAAGAGTAGTTGTAGCGAACTGGACATGATCGATCGATCGATCGATCGATCGATCGATCTATCGATCTATCTATCTATCTATCTATCTATCTATCGATCTATCGATCTATCGATCTATCGATCTAGTACACACACACACAAACCAAAGGCAGCACCAAACCACGTTGTCTTTCCCACCTGGTTTGATTCATGAATGATGGTGCGAGCCCTTTTTTGTAGACAGCTCGCATAAACTATGTCCAGATTGGGGAGCTTGGTTCCCACAATTTCTTTGTTTTGGCGGGGTTTAAAACTAAGTCACGATCCGAACACCACTCGACCAGATGTTGAACCTCGTCACGTTTCATTATTTCCTGATATTAGTCTAACTATATATTGTCAGAAAACTTCACTATAGTGTTAGAGGAGTGGATGTGTGTGCAGTTATGTGACTAGACATGACTTCAATTTATAGTCTTGTAGTAGAACCTGTATTTAGAACCTGTTTAGGATGACTGTTGGAAAGTCTGTAACAGTTGTTGTAATAAATAATATGATAACCTGAATAATTTAATTACACATCTGGCACAGACAGTAGGCTGCGGGTGCTAACAGCTTGCCACATGTTTGCTCCATAACACTTCCAAATATAAACCTCAGACTGTACAAACTGTAAATAAGCATTGATTGAGCATTTGTAGAAGAAGATCAAACTGTTCCATTATCCACTTCTCCAGGAGATCTTTAAATCTGCTTAAAAAAAAAATCTCCTTTATGCATTAACACGCTGTAAATTAAAGTGCTATGATATTTTTTAAAATTGTTCCATATTTGTCACTCTTAAATGATTGATGAATGAACAAATTGTAATATTACACAAAGATAACCCAAGTAAATACAAAAGGAAGTTTTTAAATGATGTTTTCATTTATTATGGGAAAAATTTGATTACTGAAACATCTTTCAAAAAATGAATTTTTAAAAATACATTCATATACACTTGCTTCATTCTTTCTTGCTCTTTCCTGGGGTCTTTCTGAAACATTTACGGAAGAGCCAACTGCACGATTTCACGAATATGAACACAACCAGTGTAATTACACAAAGTAAAAAGGCTACCACATCTAAGCAGTGGTACTGATACCACGTGAGGTTATGGGATTCGACCCTCAGGTGCTTGGCCCCCTTATGACGCATCACAAACTCTATCCAGTAGACTGCCTGGTCTAGCGGTTTCATCGGCTGATCGTGATGGATTCGGGATAACCTCATCATACTCTCTTTGTATCTGTGGAAAGAAATGGAATAACTAGTATATATGTGTATATGTACTGTATAAAGGCTGAGAGAAGTTTAACTGATTCAGACACTTGCTTTTAGAATGCCATCAAATTTGGCAACATCAACTTCAGTCAACTCACGATGGATTATTAATGACATCATTGAGAGCCTGAGTTAAGTCCTTGCTGTCAATTTTGTTCAAGTCAAGCGTAATAGCAGCTCCTTTGGTTTTCATGTGGTTTATATTGTCAGACTGATCGCCAAACAGCGGCAGGCCCACCATTGGAACTCCATGATAGATAGCTTCATATAATCCATTAGTCCCACCATGGGTGACGAACACCTTAGTTTTAGGATGTCCTGTAGATACCAATCACTACTGTATTAACGTCAACAAAATTTTATATTATACAGTATATGCATATAGAACTTTTTCTTACCTAGTAAATCATTTTGAGGGATCCAGTCATAGATTTTTGTATTAGGAGCAAGGGTTTCTGGTTTCTCCCCTGCGTATCGCCACAATACCTGAAGTTACACACAGGATACAGGCCATAAGAAGCTATGAGTGGACTTATCTTGGTGTCTATCAACACCTATCGCAAATGTGAATAATCTGTTGACCTTTTTGGTTGGTGGAAGAAAAAGGTAAATGACACTACCTGCTGTATCAAAGGGCCATCCTCAAAAAATTCTGAATCAGTGAAATAATTTCATTATATTTATTTCTTTTCCAAATAACTTAGTAATTCTAGGTGATTATATCTCAATATGTCCATTGTTACTGACCTTTTGGGGAATCTGGCCAAGCGCTGAAGCGATGGTATTCGCTCTCTCTTTGGTGAGATTTTTTACCATGGATCCCAATGAAAACACTACAATACCATCATCTCCTGAGCTCTGGACAAAGTCCTCCATCTCCTACGAATCAAAAAGCAAAAAGGATGCATGTTGGTCATATAATCCTGTCCATCGAGGGGCTGACAATGGAGTTTCACAAGTAAAATAAAAATGAAAAGCTTATATCTGGCATCTTTCCAATATGGATGTCAATATATACAAACTGTACAGTATATGGAAAATGACCCCTATAGTCTCCTAACTTTTATTACAGATCTTTCAGAGATAATAGACCTTCAGAAATTCTTTAGAGTGAGCTTACTTTTGGTAGAGGCTTTGCAGGCTTGCAGTGTAATCCACCCACAAATTTAAAGTTTGGCAGGAGCGGCCGTGGATATTCAAAGTCCCAATAAGTTCGGATTAACCAGATGTCAGCTTTGCCAATAGTTTCACATAGTGAGGTAGGCTTGCCTGTGAAGAACAGGAACAAAGATGGCAAAAAAATATAAATCATTATAATGTAAGAAAACACATCATGTCATGATCAGGGTTTGTTCAACCTGTTAGGCCAGTGGGAGAAAATGGTGAGAAAGACAGTAAAAAGATAAAGGCAGATGGTAACCAAGGCTGAATGAACTTTTTTAGTCTGATAATATTTGGGACTAGATGAAGCCAGTTCTGCAGTCAAAAGCAAATGACTATTTAATAAATATAGAATAGTCTTGTTTGATGAAATTGTCATTTGCTTTTGACTGCATGATATGCAAAATATGGTCTATTTTTTGTTTTATTTTCAACACCGCCTTTCCATTAAAATAAAATCCTGTAGCCGAAGGGGCTGCACTGTGGAAATGAATTAGGAAGTAGACAGACATGTATTACTTTGCTACTTTGGACAATAAACAGTTACACTTAAATGATTAGGAAAATTAATCAAATTAATTAATTTAATATTAAACATGCCCTGCGATGGATTGGCACCCAGTCCAGGGTGTACCCTGCCCTGTGCCCTAAGTCTCCTGGGATAGGCTCCAGGCTCCCCGTGACCATGAATACAGGATTAAACGGTATAGATGATGAGTGAGTGAGAGTAATATATAATATATGATAACCTAAGTAAATACAAAAAGCAGGATCGTTTTACAAAAAAAATATTTCATTTGTTAAGGGAAAAACTATGTCCAAACCTGCCTGGGCCTATGTGAAAAGTTCCCCACACCAATTCCCCCATCATCATAGATGAATTGTGATAAACCAAATTTTTTGACAGCAGAGATAAATTTAACTTGCCCAACCCATGTAAGACTTTGGGACTTTGGTGAACTATGGTGAGAGCTTTTTCATTTCATTGTATATATAGTATTATATATAGTACTCTAAAGTCCATGCAATCAGTGACCATTCAAGGGACAAATCAAGACCATCAGCCAGCAAGTCTGCACTTGGCATCATTTTATTATCCTGCATTGATGAAAATTGAGCTTTTTTTCTTTATACTTACATTATTTTCTAAACCTTGAACATGAATTTTAAGCATTTCATTTACCTAAGAATTCAGTATAGATGTAGTCCCATTCCGCAGCGACCATATGTGTATATATAATATCCATAAAGTGAACAAACACAAAGTTCTTCAGTCTCTGTAGGAAATCCATGTGAGCTGTGTAGCTCAGACCTGCTGCTGGGACATAGGATGGTGGTGCCGGTAGCTGCCCACAATGTCGCTCAATGACACTCGCTAAACTAGCCCTAAAACTAATAACAAATGGAAGATTTAGTTTCTGTGCTAGCAGATCCCCACACATATATCCGGGGTCTATCAGAAGAACATCAAACTGTTTCTTTTTCAACTTCTTCAGCAGATATTCACGTTCAAAAAGCTTCCTGCACATTACTTTATTTTGCTCTGTGATCACCTCAGTTATCTCCTTGAGCTTGAAAAAACCCTGGATCGGGTTGTCGGTAGTCAAATTATACATCCAGTAGTTCAACGCTCTGTCCATGGCATCAACGATATCCTGTTTGGTGTAGGGAACCTGTATGATCTCCAGCTTGTATCCTATAGACTGATCTGTCTTTATGGATGGTGTAGCACTGTAGGTAACAACTGTCACATTGTGTCCTTTGGCTATGAGTCCGTCTATGATAGCTTTAAGGTTGAGCCAGTGGCTGAATTCTGCAGGCCAGACGAGGATCTTCCCTGCCGTCACACACTGACTCAGACCGAGCGTGAAGAGAAAACAGAGAACAGCTTTCTTATATGCGCTCATAATGGCAGAGGAATGTGAAAGAGAGCTCAGCTTATACAGTAAACATTAGAGGAGGCACGTGACTCATGGCTCAAGAAACAAACTACAGGAAGCAGTAAAAGCCCGAGTTGCACAGTCCACCACAGCTGTAGTATAAAAAAACTCAGACCTTTAATTCCTCTAATAATGCACTGAGTCTGAGACTCACGCAATCACACATTTACACACTTAATTTCTCACACTTTCATTTTCAAAGCAATTATCTGTTGAAATTGCAAGTAAAAAAATCACTGAGCTCCAGCCTCTTTCTGATGAGTCAGTTATAAATGGCTTTTATTTTAAAGTAAAATCCCTTGTCTTCAATACTCAGTGTACTGCATTCAAAGTGCACCGGCACAAAGCCCCGCCCCTTTGTTCTCTCCAAGTGAAGAGAAATAATATTCACACAATCTGGTAATCTGGTTGAATTTAACATTCATTTACAGTTTTGTGAAGCCATCAATCAAACAAAAATGCTTGAATTACATTTTCATTTGAAATATCCAACCACAATAAATTGCAGTGCCAAATATTTCAAGCATCAATACAAATCAAACTGCAATCCAGGAAAAAAACCTAACATTTTTATTGCAAGTTTTTTTTTTCACTTCATGTAATTCAACATGCTATTTGGCTTTGGGGTATTTTGCCACTATTGTACTTCCATACTGAATGGTCTCCACTTATAGAATGGGGTTGTAGTTGGTCTTATACTGAATAAAAGCTTGAACCCCCCCCCCTTATAATAGGCACTGGTATCTTCACTTACCCATAATCTCTGTAAACAACGGATCCCACTTCATCATGGTCAGATATGTTAACAAAAAATCCTGGAAGAAGTTAAACAGTATGTTTTTCACCCTCTGTAGGAAATCCATCTGATCTGTGTAGACAATGCCGACCGCTGGCACATAAGAAGGTGGTGTTGGTAGCTGCCCACAGAGTCGCTCCATAGAACTCCCAAAACTGCACCTCAGACTAATGATAAATGGCAGATTCAGCTTCACAGCCAGAAGTTCGCCACAAATATTTATAGGATCTGTTAGAACAACATCAAACTGTTCTTTTCTCAGCTTCTCCAGCAGGTCTTCACGAGCAAAAAGCTTCCTGCACAGTGCCTGATTCTGTTCCACGTTCACTTCAAGGATCTCCTTGATCTTCAGAGAAGACTGGATCATGGAGTCATTTTCCATTTCATATATCCAGTACTTCATAAAATTATTCAAGCCATCAATGATGTCCTGCTTTGTATGTGGTACCTGTACGATCTCGACATTGTATCCTGGAGACTGATCTGTCTTTACAGAGGGTGTTGCACTCTGGGTAACAATCGTCACGCTGTGTCCTCTTGCTATGAGTTCGTCTATGATGACCTTGACATTGAGCCAGTGGCTAAATTCTGCAGGCCAGATAAGGACCTTCCCTGCTGTTACATACAGCAGTGTCTGGTTCAGACCAAGCAGGAGGAGAAAGCAAAAAGCAGCTCTCTCATATGCACTCATGACTGTAAGGTGACCAGTTTTCTGAGCTCACATACACAACGCACCGCACAATACACAAGGGCTATAAAATAACAAAGGAAAGCCTTTTATCTACAATAAAAGGCAGGTCTATATTGATCTATATCACGTGGTGAAGAGGGTGGTGCTCACACCATCAGACAGCTTGTAATGAACGTTGCTGGATTGACCATAATAATTCTTAATGTTGCTACTGTATATAGTATATTATTCATCTTTCAAAGCGTTTCTTAAACTACAACATCACAGTGCACCATAAATAAACTGTGCTCAGAATAAACCACTATCTGCACCACACCTGATCTCGCACATGCTTACAATTCATTAGCGTCACTGTGATTGACAGGGGAGATGGAGTATTCAACATTTATGGAAGGAGGCGACAGTGTCAGTGCTTTTTAGCATTCAGACATAAAGCTGTAAAGAAAATATTTGCAATTATTTTTTGTAGCCTTTGCAGTTTCCTAGTAACATGACTAAGCTCAAGGTGATTATTGCTTATCAGACATTACATAAGGCACTCCTTTGAAAATAGGAGTATTTTGTAATATATCAACCATCAAACAATCTGATCTTTATTGGGGCTGCACTTTGCCTTAAACTTAATTCTTTAATCTCATCATCTGATGCGTAATGTGATATGAAATATTATTTTATTTAAATCATGAAATGACTTGATATCACTTGACATACTGGTTGCTTCACTTACCCATAAGCTCTGTATACAATGGATCCCACTTTACTGCAGCCACAAGCATAAATAGAAAATCCTGAAACATATTAAATAATGTGTTTTTCACCCTCTGAGGGAAATCCATTTGATCTGTGTAGCTTAAACCGACCGCGGGAACGTAAGAAGATGGGGTTGGCAGCTGCCCACAGAGGCGCTCCATAGCACTTCCAAAACTAAACCTCAGACTGACGATAAACGGTAGGTTCAGCTTCAGAGCCAGGAGATCACCACACATATACATAGGGTCTGTGAGTAGAACGTCAAACTGTTCCTTTCTCAACTTCTCCAGCAGATCTTCATTTCCAAAAATCTCTCTGCACAGTGCATGATTCTGCTCGGTCATCATCTCAAGGATCTCCTTGATCCTCAGGGAGGCCTGGATTATGTTGTCATGTTGTGCCTCATACATCCAGTACTTCATAAAATTATTCAAGCCATCAATGACATCTTGCTTTGTGTATGGAACCTGTATGATCTCCACATTGTAACCCAGAGATTGCTGTGTATTTACAGATGGCGTAGCACTGTGTGTAACGATCGTCACACTGTGTCCTCTTGCTATAAGCTCATCTATGACGACTTTGACATTGAGCCAGTGGCTGAATTCTGCAGGCCAGATGAGGATCTTCCCTGCTGTTACATACAGCGGTGTCTGGTTCAGACCAAGCAGGAGGAGAAAGCAAAACGCAGCTCTCTCACATGCGTTCATTATGGCAGGATGATCGGGCTTCTCAGTTCACACACTCAACTTCAGAATTAGAGGCAGGGACCAAATGGCTTATGAGATACCATACATCCATAAATACGCCTTTACAAAATCCAGAGTAAAGAACAAATAAGGACCATGGAACTTTGAACTTTAAACCCAACTGTCTGATAGGCTTCAAGGAACGGAACATTTTTAATCCATGTTAGTTATAGAACATGGTCATTTCTACTCAAGCTTAGACGGATAAATAGTTTCCTGACCTAGAGTTAGTTAGTGAACTAACTCTAACAGTTAGTGCAGTGACTAGGATATAAGAAAAAAGTTCTCTTAGCTTATCATGTTTCGAGTCTTTCTTTATGACCAGTGCACCAACAGATTTTGTAACCTATCAATTCACATGTCTAAAAAAAAATAAATTCAAAACAAGTTTGTTAAAAATAGTTATAGATACAAAATATGTTTGGATGAAATATTACACATTGGACTGAATTCCACCAGGGCCAATAGGTTTAGCACTGCATGATGAATGGCTAATCAGAAATGTTCTATGGATTTTGGAATATTGTGGCACAAATAGTTAACCATTTGCTTTTACTGGCAGATAAAAACACTTAATATGTTACCTATAATATGTTACCTTAACTCAACAGAATTACTTCAGCACAGTGAACAAATTTAAGGTCTTATTATTCTGCTTTCTGGACACTGAACTAGCAGACCTCCTTGGACTTGGACAATAGAGCACTCTTCAACATGTCCTGTTAAACAGTCTCTGCTGTAGAAACACAGTGCTGACTGTTTAACAGAAAAAAAACTTCAACTGGGATGACTTACAAACCAAGCCATTCTTCACCATTTCTGAAGTGTTCTTACTTGTTATCGTATGTAAATTGTGCAATAGCGGACATTCCTACACCATCTTAGTAAACAATTCTTGCGAGCACAGTTTTGAAATCCAAGATTTTGAGTCTTGAACCACTAGGGTCCAGCATTAGCACTGTAGTTTGTACACCTGCCATATTGTCCTCACCTATGTGTTAGCACAATGAGCCCAGCCCCTGCTTCAACAACATGCTCTGTGACTTTCTGTAGTACTACTATTGACCTATAAAGCATTCAATGGTCTCACACCATGGGACCTAAATACACTGCTGATATTTTATTATTCACCCCACCTTCTTTGATCAAAAGGTACAGGCTATTTGCTGGAATGAAAATAATGAAACAAAGTTAATGAAACCACAGCAGGGCAAGGCTTCTTCTTACAAAGACCCGTATTTATGGAATAGCCTTCCAATTAATGTTCAGGGTTCAAGCTCAGTGTTTAAGTATAGGCTGATATATTATTTTTTTAGTCAAGCTTTCTGTGAAAAGTTTTTCCTTAGGCAAAGCTCAGATATGTGGCCCTTGGACATACAGCATTACGGTAAACTGCTATTGGTTTTGGTCCTATTCTTGCCTCATATAGGTTTGAGATCTGGACAGCAGACAGGCCAATTCAGCACCCGGACTTGTCCTGCTGAAATACACAAGGCCTTCCCTAAAATAGATGTGCTTTATATATCTTTCAGCATTCATAGTGCCTTCCAAAACATGGTAGCTACATTCCCATACCATCAAAGCTTTTGAACTGAACACAGACAACACGCTGGAAGATCTCCCTCCTCTTTAGCCCGGAGAACACAACGTCCGTGAGTAAATGAGCCTTGGCCCACAAGGCATGACAGCACTTCTGGACCATGTTCACATATGGCTTCCTTTTTGCATTATAAAGCTTTAGTTGGCATGGCGGATTGTGTTTACTGACAATGGTTTTTGGAAGTATTCCAAATTCCAATTAGTAATGTCAACAACAAATTCATGCCAATGACGCAGTTGTGTCCGAAGACCAAGGTCTACAGCCTTGTCTGAATTTCTTGATGTTATGCATTGTACAGTAGATGATGAGATTTGCAAAGCCTTTGCAATTTGACACTGAGGAAAGTTGTTTTTAAAGTATTCCACAATCTTTTTACTCACTCTTTCACAGATTGGAGACGATCTGCCCATCTTTACTTCTGAGAGACTCTCTACAGTAGTAATCAAACAGACCTTATGCTAGATGCTCTCCCACCTGAATCCTTAAAAAATTCTTGGTTATTAGCCCTTTGTTGTCCCCGTCCCAACTTTTTGAGACCTGTATCAGGCATCAAATTTGAAATGAGCTACAGTAATTTAGTGGATAAAAGTGTAAAATTTCTCAGTTTAAATATTTATGTTCTCCATGTTCTATTGTGAATAAAATATTGGCTCACGTGATTTGAAAGTCTTTTAGTTTTCATTTAATTAAAATTTAAAGAACGTCCCAACTTTAAATTCTGTAAAGCTTTGAATTAAACCATATTATTAGTGGTGCTTGCGAAGCGAAGCACTACTATTATAATCTCACAGGCTTATTATTATTCCCTTTTTTTTTCTTCTTCTGTACAAAAGTTTGGCGCGTAACTAGTCCTGCACTGTTTGTTGTCGACCCATGAATGAGTTATCAAAATGTGCGGCTTGGTCGGGAATGGGGTGCTATGACTAAGGGGTCCCAAAAAGTCCCATAGACTTAACATTGAGACCAATTTTGACGAATTGTAGCGCAGAGAGGGAATTTTGTAGAATGGTCAAATTTACCACATTTGTAGAGGTTTGTAACCTGTGTCAGACCCTACCACGCATGAGGGTATAAGTTCTACCCCCGGGGCAAAAGAGGTCCCCAAATTTGCCCCATAGACATATAATGGGGAATAAATCCCATAGACTTAACATTGAGACCAACTTTGGCGGATTGAAGTGCAGAGTGAGAATTTGGTAGAAATCTCAAATTCACCACGTTTGAAGAGCGTCGCAAGCCGTGTCAGAACCTACCGCACAGGAGGGTATAAGTTTTGCCCCCGGGGCAGAAAAGGTGGCAAAATTTGCCCCATTGACATATAATGCAGATTATGGAGCATAACTACTACAGTATAGTTTCTTGTAGATCCATGAAAGAGGTGACAAATTGTGCGTCTTGTTCCGGATTGGTGTGCTAAGACTTTTCTGTGGGGGGGGTCTGTGGGGGGGGGGGGTAATTGCCCCCCCCTAATTAAATTGGGCAATTAACCATCCCAAAAAATCCCATAGACTTAACATTGATACCAACTTTGACGGATTGAAGCGCAGAGTCGGAATTTGGTAGAAATTTCAACATTACCACAATTGAAGAGGCTGGCAATCTGTGACAGATTGAAGTGCAGAGTGAGAAATTGATAGAACTCTTAAGTTTACCACAAGTGAAGATGCTTGCAAACTGTGTCAGACAGACCCCGGAAGAGGTTATAGGTTTTACTCCCGGGAGGGCAAGAGGCTCCAAAATTTGCCCCAGTGAATTATAATGGGGACTTTGGAGTATAATTAGAAATGTATCGTTTGTCATACACCCATAAAAGAGGTATCAAATCGTGCATATTATTTGGGATTGGGGTGCTAAGACTTTTTGAGGGGGCGAGCAGTAAATTGCCCCCACAGGGGGCAATTAATCTCTCAAAAAGTCCCATAGAGTCGGAATTTGGTAGAAATTTCAACTTTACAACAATTGAAGAGGCTGGCAATCTGTGTTGGAACATACCCCGCACGAGGGTATAGGTTTTACCCCCAGGGTAAAACAGGTGCCCAAATTTGCCCCATTGACTTATAATGGGGGAATTCGGTGCATGACTCATCAATTTCCCTTCATCGTAGACCCATGAAACAGGTGGCAAATTGTGTGGTTCTTTCAGGATTTATTTTATTTGGGTTTATTCGGGGAATGAACCCAAATAATTTTACTCAGGCAATCAATCAGTCTTTTGCATTCATCATGATGCTCATAAGCCACGCCCCCTAGTAAAATCATTAACATGCAGTTAGCATGTTGCTAACACGATTAGCATGTTGCTAGCATTTCGCTAACATTATTAGCATTTCGCTAACATTATGTTAGCAATATTAGCATGACGCTAGCATTATGCTAACTATATTAGCATTTCGCTAATAACATGATTAGCCTTTTGCTAGCATGTTGCTAGCATGACGTCTAGCTCATTAGCATGTAGCTGGCATTATGCTAATAATATTAGCATGTTGCTAGGTACCTCATTACACTGCTGCTAATATGATGCTGGAGTGCTCAGCAAGTTGCTAACATGACTCCAAAGTTTTGCGATGGCAAGCACCACTCACATCCTCTTCAGGAAATGTACCTCTCTAGTTTTATGTTATCATTTAAAGCTTAAAATGAGAAGGTGCATTAACAAAAAAACAACAACAACAACAAAAACACAGTCTGTCACACACAGACTGGTTACAAACCGCAGGTTCAGCTTCAGAGGCAGGAGATCGCTACACATATACACAGTCAGGATTTGTCAGGAGAACGTCAAACTGTTCCCTTCTCAACTTCTCCAGCAGATCTTCATCTCCAAAAATTTCTCTGCACAGTGCATGATTCTCATACATGCAGTACTTCATAAATATATCCAAGAGGTTAATGTGGTCCTGCTTTGTGTATGGTACCTGTTTGATCTCCACATTGTAACCCAGAGACTGATCTGTATTTACAGATAATATTGCAATCTGGTTGTATCTATGATGACCTTCATATGAAGCCAGTCCCCAGTCCAGACGAGGACCTTCCCTGTTACATACTGCAGAGTCTGGTTCAGACAGAAGGAAAACGCAGATGCATTCATGATGGCAGGATGATGAGACTTCACAGGTAACACACTCAACTTCTAATAGAAAGACAGTGACTTTTTTTTTTAATGAAATGTGCTTGAGTACGATTTGGCACATTGGACTTAACTTTGTTAAACTCATACCTTCTGACTGGTTAACCTTAGACGTTTAGCCAATCGCTTGCATAAGCACATATAGTAAAAGAACAACTTTGTATATTATCTTTGAATACATTTTATCAAGATTTCTTAGTCACACTGCCCAGAATTAAGATAAAAAAAAGCATAAGTTGGACTTCTGACACCAGACAGTAGAATACCAAGTTTAAGTGCATGCTCACTGACCTATCCTGTTTAAAAGTCACTGCTGTAGAACCACAATGGTGACCGTGTAACAATAAAACTTCAACTCGCATCAGTAAAACCAGGAGAATTTTCACAATTTCTGAAGTGTTTTAGTTGTCTGTAATAAATGCACTGGTCAAAAGGTATTGAATGATTTTTTATAAAAGCTGTCTGGTCATAAGTGACATTATCTCTAATATGTTATAATTTCTATAGAAATATATGCACTTTTTTCATTTAAATACATGTAATCATTGACATGGTCTACCATCAACTTAAACATTTTTTAAAATTAGAACATTTGAAGGTGAATTGACACACTTGACAAGATATACTGTTTTTTTTTTTTTTACTTACCAACAAACTCTGTATACAACAGATCCCACTTGTAATCACAAGCTTAAATATAAAATCCTGGACGAGATTAAACAATTGGTTTTTCACCCTCTCTGGGAAATCCATGTGATCTGTGTAGCTTAAGCTGGCCGCTGGAACATAAGAAGATGGTGTTGGGAGCTGCCCACAGAGGCGCTCCATAGAACTCCCAAAACTAAACCTCAGACTGATGACAAATGGCAGGTTCAGCTTCAGAGCCAGGAGATCACCACACATATACATGGGGTCCGTCAGTAGAACGTCAAACTGTTCCTTTCTCAGCTTCTCCAGCAGATCCTTATCTGCAAAAATCTCCCTGCACAGTGCATGATTCTGCTCTTTGATCACGTCAAGGTTCTCTTTGATCTTCAGAGAAGTCTGGATTATGTTGTCATGTTGTGCCTCATACATCTAGTACTTTATGAATACATCCAAGTTGTTAATGATGTCCTGCTTTGAGTATGGTACCTGTATGATCTCCACATCGTAACCCAGAGACTGATCTGTATTTACAGATGCTGTTGCACTCTGGGTTACAATAGTCACATTGTGTCCTCTTGCTATAAGCTCATCTATGATGACCTTCATATAATGCCAGTGGCTATATTCCCCTGTCCAGAAGAGGACCTTCCCTGCTGTTACATACTGTAGAGTCTGGTTCAGACAGAGCAGGAGGAGAAAGGAAAAAGCAGCTCTCTCAGAAGCACTCATGACGGCAGGATGATGAGACTTCACAGGTAACACACTCAGTTTCAAATGGAGAGAACGTGACGATAAGACTTGTAAGAGACCAGAAATGAAAAAAATATCCCTTTTCAGAAGTAAACCATAAAAAGCAAATAATAACCATTTTACACCTAACTTTATACCAAACTAGGGTGTGGATGCACTTAACAGTGTCACTGGGTAGGAAGGGCGGTGCTTCATTACGACATCATTTTTCAATCTACATTAGTTATTTACACTCAACTCTACTTATAAGCTACTCTATACAACTATCTCTTAGACCAGATTGCCAAGAGATTTTATAACCTATTAAAAAATAAAAAATATATTCATACTGATAAAAAAAATTAAATGTTTGGTGATGATGTTTCATTTTTATATATATAAGAGGTTGGGAAAGATTTGGCACATTGGACTGAACGATGTAAAACCCAAACCTTCTGAATGGTTAACTTGACACATGCTGGGCAGGTTAGAACTTTAAAGATCAAATGTTAACCAATCGCTTGTATAAACACATAAAACAGCAACTTTTAATACATTTTAACAAGATTTCCTCATCACAGGTTAAAAAAACAAAAACTACCACAGCCTTACCATTCTAAGTTGGACTCTGTAGAAACATATACACTTTTTCATTTAAAAACATCATTGACATTTTGGAACGTAAACAAAGAAATGTTTAAAAATTTGAACCTTTCAAGGTGAATTGAAACACTTGGCAAGATATACTGTTTCTTCACTTACCAACAAACTCTGTATACAACGAATCCCATCTTGCTGCAGTCAAAAGCTTAAATATAATATCCAGAAACAGATTAAGCAGTACGTTTTTCACTCTTTGTAGAAAATCCATGTGATCTGTGTAGCTTAAGCTGGCCGCTGGAACATAAGAAGATGGTGTTGGCAGCTGCCCACAGAGTCGCTCCATAGAACTCCCATAACTAAACCTCAGACTGATGACAAATGGCAGGTTCAGCTTCAGAGCCAGGAGATCACCACACAAAAACATGGGGTCCGTCAGTAGAACGTCAAATTGTTCCTTTCTCAACTTCTCCAGCAGATCTTCATGTACAAACATCCCCCTGCACAGTGCATGATTCTGCTCTTTGATCACATCAAGGATCTCCTTGATCTTCATAGAAGTCTGGATTATGTTGTCATGCTGTGCCTCATACATCCAGTACTTTATGAATACATCCATGCTGTTAATGAGGTCCTGCTTTGTATATGGTACCTGTATGATCTCCACATTGTAACCCAGAGACTGATCTGTATTTACAGATGCTGTTGCACTCTGAGTAACAATCGTCACATTGTGTCCTCTGGCTATAAGCTCATCTATGATGACCTTCATATTAAGCCAGTGGCTAAATTCTGCAGACCAGAAGAGGACCTTCCCTGCTGTTACATACTGTAGAGTCTGGTTCAGACAGAGCAGTAGGAGAAAGGAAAAAGCAGCTCTCTCAGAAGCACTCATGACGGCAGGATGATGAGACTCCACATGTAACACACTCAGTTTCAAATGAAGAGGCAGTGACAGAGACCAGAACTGAATAAATATCCCTTTTCCGAAGTAGACCATAAAAAGCAAATAAGGACCATGGTACATTGAACTTTATCAACAAATACGGGTTGGGTACATTTAGCCCTGTAAAGCCAAACATCTAAAAAAAATAGCCAGAAAATTCTAATTTGGAATTTGGAACCGAGATATTTATTAGCCCCTCTAACAACAACAACAAAAAAGTAAAAATTACATATCATTTTGTATGAGATTTTTTTGTATCACTTTTGATACATTTGCCATTTCTTTTTTTCAGGTTCAAACTTTGGCCATCACATTTTTAACATATTGAACAATTCAGGAAGTTTTTGTGTTTTTTTTAAAGCTTTTTTTTTGCTGTGTGGAAGGCATAAAACAGTTTCTGTCCTTGTTCAGACAAAGATGCACCTTAAACTTCTTGCAGTATGATTGATTATTAGTGATTGCCCATTCAGTGCTTGCATCACTTGTTGAAAAATGATCATTGCCATCCCTTCCCACATCAAGAGGCACACTGTAGCTTGGCCTTTTACAGTACAAGGTGGTGTTGGAGTTGCTTCTGAAGAGGATAGTGGTCTGCCACTAATTTTGACTTTCCTCTGCTTGTCAGAGAAGTGCCAACCAAAACCTGAAACCTTCACAGAGCCATTGGTTTCCTCTGGGGCTCTAACATCTTCTGGTCTCTTCTGTAGAGGTTCCACGGATTGATGACTGCCACTGTAACAGTGTCCCACCAGATATACATGTACCATCTTCGGGATCTGAAGCTGAACTTTTAAAGTGCAGACAGCATGTCAAGGAGATCAACACCTCCCAAAAATTTGTTATATGCTTCAACAGTGGTTGGTCTAAGAACGCAATCCCAGCATTTCACATTTCCAACAGGTTCAATGCCAACAAAAGATAAACATCTGGTTAACTGCTTTGGTCTCGTACCATCTTACCGTGATGTTGCCGTCATGGTTCACTCTGTAGTCCGTTGATCCTCTTTCATTTTTCTTCAGTTTTTTTTCATCCTTCATGGTGCAATCTTTCACTTATTTGTCTGCAAAGACCTTGTGATTTTTTTTCCTGCACCTGTGCATGAGCACATGGAACAGCAAATTTGTATATTATCTTTTTAATACATTTTAACACGATTTCCTCACCATACTGCCCAGATTTAAAATAATAATAATAAATTTAAAAAAACCCCACAACTTGCCATACTAAGTTGGACTCTAAACCAGCAGACCTGCTTGACACCAGACAGTAGAATAACAAGTTTAAGTGTATGCTCACTGACATGTTCTGTTGAATAGTCACTGCTGTAGAACCACAATGGTGACCATGTAACAGTAAAACTTCAACTCGCATCAGTAACAAACCAGGATAATGTTTTAGTTGTCTGTATTAAATGCACTGGTCAAAAGGTATTGAATGATTTTCTATAACAGCTGTCTGGTCATAAATTGCATTAGCTCTAATATGTTGTAATTTCTATAGAAACATATTCACTTTTTTCATTTAAAAACATGTAATCATCGACATGGTGGAACGTCAATTTAAAAATGTTTAAAGTTTAGAACCATTGAAGGTGAATTGACACAATTGACAAGATATACCGTTTCTTCACTTACCAACAAACTCTGTATACAACGGATCCCACTGTGCTGTAGTCACAAGCTTAAATATCAAATCCAGAACGAGATTAAACAGCTGGTTTGTCACCCTCTCTGGGAAATCCATGTGATCTGTGTAGCTTAAGGTGGTCGCTGGAACATAAGAAGAAGGTGTTGGCAGCTGCCCACAGAGTCGCTCCATAAAACTCCCAAAACTAAACCTCAGACTGATGACAAATGGCAGGTTCAGCCTCAGAGCCAGGAGATCACCACACATATACACCGGGTCCGTCAGTAGAACGTCAAATTTTTCCTTTCTCAACTTCTCCAGCAGATCTTCATCCCCAAACATCCCCCTGCACACTGCCTGACCCAGCCCTGTGATCACATCAAGGTTCTCTTTGATCTTCATAGAAGTCTGGATTATGTTGTCATGTTGTGCCTCATACATCCAGTACTTTATTAATACATCCAAGTAGTTAATGCGGTCCTGCTTTGTGTATGGTACCTGTATGATCTCCACATTGTAACCCAGAGACTGATCTGTATTTCCAGATGCTGTTGCACTCTGAGTAAGGATCGTCACATTGTGTCCTCTTGCTATAAGCTCATCTATGATGACCTTCATATTAAGCCAGTGGCTGAATTCCCCTGTCCAGGCGAGGACCTTCCCTGCTGTTACATACTGTAGAGTCTGGTTCAGACAGAGCAGGAGGAGAAAGGAAAAAGCAGCTCTCTCAGAAGCACTCATGACAGCGGGATGATGGGACTTTACAACTAACACACTCAGCCTCAAATGGAGAGAAAGTGACAATCAGACTTGTAAGAGACCAGAAATGAATAAATATCCCTTTTCAGAAGTAAACCATAAAAATCAAATAATGACCAGGTTACAACAAACTTTATACCAAACTAGGGGTTGGATGTACTTAACAGTGTCACTTAGTAAGAAAGGTGGTGCTTCATTACCACATTATTGCTCAATCCACATAGTTATTCACACTCACTTCTACTTATAAGCTACTTACTGTATAAGCTACTCTATACAACTGTCTATTAGACCAGATCATAAAGAAATTTTTTAACCAACTTACAATAAAAAAAGCAAATATAACGGAAATTTACACTGATAAAACTTTTAAACAACTTTGTTGCTTGGGTGAGATTTGGCAAATTGAACTGAACTGTGTTAAACTTAAACCTTCTAAGGGGTTAACGTGACTCTTATTTTTCAAGACCTCTGCAATTTGCCCTGGCATTCTATTAACTTCTGTCCCACATCGGCATAAATCAATGCTTGGGGTTTTAAGAATTATAAGCAGGTTTATGCAAAAACAGGCTGCCATCAGTCAGGATGTGAGCAAGAATTTGATTGACAGCATGCCAGGGCATTGTAGCAGTCTTGAAAAAGAAGGGTCAACAATACAAATATTCAATCTTTGCATAACCCTAAATTTAATTTAACTGTCAATAAAAGTCTTTGTCACTTACAGTATAAAATGCTTGAATTATCATAGTAACATCTGACAAAAAAGATCTAAAAACACTGAAGCAGGAGTTAACATTTGTGTCATTCTCAAAACTTTCGGCCTGTGTAACAGCTGTATGGTAATAAGTTGCATTTTCTCTAATATGCCATGATTTCTATAGAAAAATATACACTTTAAATACTTGCATGGCAGATATGCCACAAAAATTACATTTAAAACCATGTAGTCCATGTTGTTGTTTGTTTATTCATAAAAGAGATGCTCAATTCAAACCAGGACTTTCAATAATGCAGAAAATCGTTTTTGAGTTTGGGGTTTACAGTAACTTGGTTTTAGGTGTGGAGGCTTTTATTGACAGTTAAATTTTAATTTAGGGTTATGCAAAGATTGAATATTTGTATTGTTGACCCTTCTTTTTCAAGACTGCTACAATGCCCTGACATGCTGTCAATCAACTTCTTGCTCACATCCTGACTGATGGCAGCCTGTTTTTGCATAAGCCTGCTTAGAATTCTTAAAACTCCAAGCATTGATTTATGCAAGAATAAACTTCCATCAGTCAGGATGTGGGACAGAAGTTAATAGAATGCCAGGGCAAATTGCAGAGGTCTTGAAAAATAAGGGTCAAGTTAACCATTTAGAAGGTATAAGTTTAACACAGCATTGTGTTAGCACATTGTTGTTCCTTTTCTAATAATCTCATGACCTAATTGCTGTATACATTATATAACATAAACCACATAAAGAATAAAGATACTGTTGAAAAATGAGAGATGTTTTAATCGAATGGGTCAAAGATTTAAGATGATTGGTGCCACAGTACACTTTCATTACTAACAACATTAAAAAACAATCATCCTACAAACAGTCTACAGTGTAAATAGAGTTTATGATACTCAAAACTATGAAAAGTTATCTAAATAAAGTATAAAAAGTAAACTGAACTACGTTCAGAAATAATACTTAGTTGATTCAACAAATATGCTGCTTCAATGTTAAAAACTGTATATTACTAAAAATGTTTTGTGGAACTTACATTAAAATGTTAGTTTTGCGTTAAAGCGTGCGTTTCTTGTTGGCACATGCGCATATGGAGCACATATGGAGCAAGATAATTTAATCATTATTTTTGATTAATTCGAATTTATGGTTTATGTCGATTTTGAAAAATGAAAATCGATTTTACAGTTTCACTTTGGTGCGGCACCGCGAGTTATTGTAGTTCTGCGATGCCCCACTGTGACTCACACATGAGAAATACGAGATACAACATGGCAACAAACTCTGATGAAATCAAAGAGCTTGTTTCCAACAGAGTCGCGGTTTCTTCAGTCGTATGGAAATTGTTCGGGGTTTGCAACTTTATGCATTGAACAAGCCAAAGCCCGGTGTAAAATTTATCTGAAGTTTGTAGCAACTAAATGAAGCTTGAGCACGACTAATTTCCTCGCGCACCTCAAACAGAGTCACACTGTTGAATCGGCGTCATGTTTGCCGCTGTGAGCTAAACAAGACAAGCGGCAGCGCGAAAACACCGGCTAATAGCCCGGTGAAAACAGCGAGTACATTTCCATACTGTATCCCATATGATAAGAGTGGCCTCGATGGAAAGATATTACTGATGTTGTGTCGTGTTATATGGCTAAAGACATTATGCCCATATACACAGTTAATATATATATATATATATATA
>QMIH01002994.1:30612-47095 GCA_003987875.1 Clarias batrachus
TGCAAACATGGACGCCCTACAGTTTCTTCATGAGCTCCAACATTAAGCGCGCCAACGAAATCTGGTTGGAAGTTGCCTAAAGAACATTCTGGAACAAAGTGTAGTAATGTTATTTGAGTCTAAAGACTGAGTCATTTACCCTATTTTGTTTATTTTGGTTGCTGATCTGTGTAATAACATTTTTATTTCAAAACAATCCTGCTAAATTATTTTGCTTCTTAATACAGGAGTTAAACAAATGTATGTTGTCTGTTGTTTTCCCCATCTAGTTTAAAAGTTAAGCAGGTGGGTTCATTATGTAAATTACTCCCCTAGGTTGTTAGGAGTTAGGTGCCCCTGGGTTTTAGTTAGTCCCTGGATAAAGTGAGAATCATAGTTCACCCTAGACAGTTTATTTTTCATTGGGATGTCCCTTTTTTATCAGTTTCATTAATACGAGGAAAAAAGGTGGGTTGAATTGTCTTTATTATGGCATACCGAATCCTTGCACTCACGAGCCTATGGTAAAAAGGGTTACATATATATACATGCTTTTAATCCAAAAAAGTTCATGTTTGGTTCTATCGTTTTGCTTAAATAAATAATAATAATAAACCCTATACTATCTGTTTATTTTTATTTAGAATTTTTATTTATTTTAAGCAAAAAAAAAATCATTTTAAAATCGAAAATCGAATTGGGTCTAAAAAATAAATTGAGAGACTGTATTGTAATGTGTACGGACAAACTATTTTAAAAAAGAGACAATTGTTTGGGGGCAGTGGTGGCTCAGTGTGTTAAGGCTCTGAGTTACAGATCATAAGATCAGCGGTTCGAGCCCCAGCTCTGCTAAGTTGCTACTTTTGGGCCCTTGAGCAAGGCCCTTAACCCTGTCTGCTCCAGTGGTGCTGTAAAAATGGCTGACCCTGAACTCTGACCCCTGCCTATTAACAAAAAGCTGGGATATGTGAAGAATAAAGAATTTCACTGTGCAGTAATGTATGTGTGACCAATAAAGACTGACTTAAAAAAGGAGACATTTGTTTTGTGGTTTATTACATTTTAATTATGAAAATAATCATGAATGCATAATGGATCAATCTGTCATAATTGCCTTCAGCAAACATTTTTTTATTGTTTTGTTATTAGTAAGGTAAACAAATATATTTATTTTGTGAGAACTAAGGATTTTAACAAAATACTTTGAGTTGCTTTGTCTTCAGACCCTGCTTGTTCAGTTAACTCACAAAGTGCTTGTGATAGGTTGCCTTATTATTTTAAGTTAACTCAACTTTTTTTTTTTTTTTTTACAGTGTGGACTTTATAATGGATTATCATTTAAGCTACTGTAGATGAATGCTTGAAAAGATTATTCTGTGTAAAATCAAATCGGAATTTTGAAAATGATTCTGTTATTATGAACAGAATTCCTACTATAAACCCTCTTACCTTCTCATTTACTGTATAGTTATTTATGTAAATGTTTATGAAAACATACTGTATATTTATGCCCAAGGACCTTTACCAGCCTGTGCAGTTATTAAATTAAAATAATTAGTGCTAAAAATCTCACTGTGATCACAAGCGCATTTTGAAGCATTCATGAAGTTTTCTAAATATTGAATAAATCATAAAATGACAGAAGGGAGCAATGGTTTGTTTACCTACTGATGATATCCTTATAAAAATGATCCCACTTTGGTGCTGTGTAAAATGTGAAAATTAAATCCTGAAAGAGAATATACAGTATGTTTTTCACCCTCTGTGTGAAATCCATCTGACTTGTAAAGCCCAGGCTGACTGATGAAACATAAGAGGCAGGTGCTGGCAGCGTTCCACAGAGACGCTCCACAGAATACCCAAAACTATATCTCATACTGATGATAAGTGGCAGGTTCAGTTTCATAGCTGGAAGTGTTCTGCATGTATACAGTACATGGTGTCTGTTAGAAAAACATCAAACTGTTCTTTTCTCCACTTCTCCAGCTGATCTTCACGTGCAAATAGCTCTTTGCACATAATCAGAGTCAGCTCTGTAACTTTGTCAAGAACCTCCTTTATCTTCAGAAAGGCCTGAAACATATTGTCATATATATGGGACTTCATTTATCCAGTACTCAAACATTTTATTCACAAAATCAAAAACATCCTGTTTGGTGTAGGGCACCTCTATGATCTCTATATTGTAGCCTGGAGAACTATCTGTCTTTACAGATGGTGTAGCACTGTGAGTAATGACTGTCACATTGTGTCCTCTTGCTATCAATTCATCTACAGTACAATGACCTTAATGTTGATACAGTGACTAAAATCGGCTGGCCAAACCAGGACATTCCCTGCTTTCATGCATAGAGGCATCTGACTCAGACCGAGCAGTAGGAAAAGACAGATAGCAGCTCTCTTACATGCACTCATGGTGGCTGGAAAATCTGATATTTTGTCTAAGCCACCACACTTTAGATCACTTGTGTCTAACCTGGTCCACTGTCTATTCTTATTGAACTAGTAATCAACTTGCCAAAAATATTACTGAAATTATTCACTTATCTTGCACACTGTCTGCAAATTTTCCATCCACATTTTTCCACTGGATTATGACATACTGGATTATGTACAGTAAATTATGATGTGCTATATCTCTACTGGACAGCATTTTATATGGGGGAAATTTTTTATTGCATCTCACTTTTATTGCATCTCAGATGGATGGAGTGCATTTGGAAATAATTTGTTGTTATTGGATCATGTGGTATTTCTGACCTACACACCATTCTTGGCAGCACTGTGGCTTCGTGGTTAGCACTGTTGCCTTGCACCTACAGGGTCTGGGTTCGATTCCCACCTTGGGGTCTGTGCGTATGTTCTCCTGCACATTAGTGCCAGGCGTTGACTGGTATATTCCAGACTGGCCCAGAGTTTGCAGACACATTGTCCAAAGTCTCAAAGGACACTTTGACCTTCAGCCACAGCAGTCCATCAGTAATGTCACCTTCCTGATAGACAGAAAAAGGATGTCCAGTTTTACATTGAAGCCTTGGAAAGAGTAAGCTCAAGAGTGTCCTCTATCTGGATGTGAGACAGATCAGTGAGTTATCAGTCTGGACCAAAGGCACTTTATAAAAGCTATAAGGTGATTTTTATCAGCAAATTAAATGTATCATACAGGATTCATAAATTTAGATTTTTTTTATAGACACAACTTTTGAAACTTCCATACTCACCCCACAATTTAGCCTAACTCAGATACTTTCGGATCTGTTTAGACCTTAGTTTCTAATAAGTTTATGATAAGTTTCTAATCTACAGTAGGTTTCTTATTTCTAATACATATAATCATTTGTAATAATCTAATACAAAAATAAGTTTTGATATGGTAACTCACTCTTGTAAGAAGATGTAATTTGACATTTATGTAAGAAGGCTCCAGGAGAAATCAGCAACTTACAGGTAAGAGGAATTTTGTTTGCTAGTTTCTTGGTTGAATTAAAAATTAAGAGGTTGGTGAGTTTTATAGCTGCTATAATACAAGACAGTATTTGTGTCAGATGCTCCAGAACAATACACTGAACTACAAGTAAGACTTTTTCCTACTTCTACAAGTAGGAGTAATTTCTCTTTGTGCTGGGACACACTACACACCACCCCGTTACTGTTTATTTTCCTATAAACCTCCCAAAAAACTTTTACACTCTAAAAACTGCTGGGTTAAAAAACAACCCAACCCTAACCCAACTGCTGGGTCACTATTGGACAGAACGCACGCTGGTTTGTTTTGACCCAAGTGCTGGGTTGTACCATTTAACCCAGATTTCTGGGTTGTTCATCTGACCCAACCAGTAGGTTAAATTGACACTCTTGCTGGGTTAAATATTAAGGAGTTGGGTTATTTTATCTGACCCAACCAGTGGGTAAAATTAACACTCTTGCTGGGTTGACACATTCCATTTGATTTTTTATTTTCAAATAAGACACAAAATGTACACAGCTTCACATAATGTAAATAGATTGTCACAGAATAAGAAAATGTGAATAAAAACATATAAAACTTTAACCAAAATGTCAGACAAAACCATATAATCTTAAGCTGACCATTTGTTAAATATAAAATAAATGTACTGTCACATAAACACTCTGTAAAACAAAAACAAGAGACCCCTGTAAGTCTGATTTGAATAGCATTTTTTTTGTATTTAATACAATGTTTAAAAACTTTTTATATAGAAGTTTTCGATACAAATCTTATAATGCCCACGTGACACAAATATTTCCCATCTTAAATAACTATCTGTTATTTAACTATTATTATTTAATTTCCTTCAAAAATGACATTAAAAACAAAAATGATAAAACGTTTTTAAATA
Organism: Clarias batrachus; assembly: GCA_003987875.1. Taxonomy (NCBI): domain Eukaryota; kingdom Metazoa; phylum Chordata; class Actinopteri; order Siluriformes; family Clariidae; genus Clarias; species Clarias batrachus. Next base: position 34,953 of record QMIH01002994.1, read on the forward strand.
TTATTGATTAAATGTTGGCTGAAAAAAACTGTTGTCCTTAAAAATTTAATGACACGAGATGAGTACTCGTGTCCATCAATCTGATCTACAGTATGCTGGAGAAACTCCCAGGTGAGAAGACACTTCTTAACATCAATGACAAAAAAAAACAACCATCACCAAAGTCTGTATCAATAGCGTTGCCTCCAACAATGGAAAAGGTCTGTCAGGTCCGTCTTGTCTCATCCCCAAGGAACAAAACATGGAACAATGCTCCAGTCATCTCCATATTTTGCAGATATCATCCTCATGATGTTGGTCCACCTGTGGATTATACAGCATCACTTAGTGTTGCAATATAACTAACATTTACGTTCAGCATTTTTGTTAAGGACGTACAGATACATATGTATTTAATGCAAAACATCTTTTCTCTTTTTAATGCACAAAAATACATAACGTGAACATGAATTTAGTAATGATTAAAGAAAACACTAATTTACCTTACTATTTAACATGTGAGGGATAACAGGAAATGACGCTCCAGCTTTTCAAATTCTCAACAAACACTAGATGAATATGATATTTAATGGTAAATTTACAACTTATAATAAATATTTCATAAGTTTAAAGAAAAAGCTTGTTTTAAGGCTACGACTTATCCATGATGCTTTCTCATTTTTTAAATAACAAAACAGAATGGGAAAACAATATTAATTCCACACAATGTTAATATCAAAGCATTTATTTTAAACAATAAAATATGCTTGCTCCTACCACAAGTTACTAAAAAAAGTAAACATTTACATTAACTTACCATAAAACACTGAGTGCTCTGAGCATGATCCAGTCAGAAGTGAAGACTCCAGAAAGTTCTCCAAAGAATAAACCAACTGCTGGGTCAAAATAACATCTTTTTTTTTTTTTTTTCAGACAGAAACAGAAGACATATTAAGACTGTCATTAAACATATCCCAATAGCTTCTTCTGACATCCATTTAATATTATAAAATATGCCGAGAGACTTTCCACACACACAGCTTTAGCGAAGATTACTAGTAATTTACCTAAAATTACGTTTAAGATTACATTTAGTATTTTTTTTTTATTTGTGTGTGCTACAAACGCACTTTTATCATAAAATACACTATAGCCGACTGTTGGCACAGAATATTAAAACATGACCTCCCCTCACCCCCATATCAAAGTGCGACTAAAAAGGCGGAAAAACGAATAAACATGAAAATGAGCTCCTACCACAACCACTACAACGTTTAAAATTTAGGTAAAAAATCGTTTTCAGTCGTTTTCAGAAGTTTCTGCCAAGATGAGGCTATGTTTTGCGGTTACATACCCGCGGAGCACCGTGGGATTGCCTGGAGCTCAAATCTCTGAAATCGTTGGGGCACTTTTTAAAATAGACGCTATCTTTAATAACAGATTGATGTTTTGAGCTGTACACACATACATTCTCGCTTAAACAACTCTTAAAACTACACTTTGTGACACAATAACAGTAATATTTCAAACATTTTGCAGGCTGCCGTTTGGAGAAATAAAGAATAAACTAGTTGTTGGGTCAAAATAACCCAACCAGGTGTTCATGTGTAAATGACCCACTACATCTCATTTGACCCAGCATTACCCAACCCAACAATGTGTTTAAAGTCCCCGAAATAACCCAGAATTTTGACCCAGCATGAACAACCCAACAATGTGTTTACAGAAACATCCCAGCATTTTTGTATATGTGTGTATTAATACTCTCAAGACAAGGTAAGCAAGATCAAGGCAAGATCACCTAATGCCAGAAATATTACTTTTTTTATTACTGTATTTGGATATCAAAAAGAATTTATATCGATTTACATTACTGTGCAAAATTCTTAAGCCAAGTCTAATTTCTGTATAAAGGCTTCCAAAGAGCTAGAGTTTTCTGGGCATCCTGAAATCTCATTGTGCCATCTCATGTTCAGTCCAGTCCCTATACTTTTTTTCAAAGTTTTTTTTTTTTTTAAACTACACATTGACCTATGAACCCATCCAAACATAATTTTTTAAAACTCAATGCATGAAGCAGGAAGAACAGGTGCAGAGGATGACAGATGATCAGGCCGGTGATTTGTATACCGGTGACGCTGAAGGCAATAGGTGTACTACTGGCAGTAGTTTGGGCTGACGTAGTTGACGTGGGCGAAATATGACAGGCATAGGCATAGAGGGATTGTGAAACATACATTTTCTTTTTATTTACACAAATACCAAAACAAAACATAGAACAAAAACAGTTTCTAAACAAAGAAACTTAAACAACAAACTCAAACTATAACCTAAGGCTAAGAGCTACACAGGGCTCTTTATTGCTCACACAGGCTAAGAGCATGACACAAAGAGACATGGAGCTGGAACTAAACTGAAGACAGAGGGACTAGAGCTGAGACGGGTTTGTGGTTAATTGTGTTAGTATCCAATCTGGTTATTGTAGGAATGGATGCTGACCTAACCTGGTTAGTATCTAAGAGTGTTAGTGGCTAACCGGGTTGTAACTGACCTACCAGGGAAACCAAGATACAAAAGGCTAGGCACACCCAAGGCTAATCCACACTAGTGGCTAAACCTACTAGAGGCCAAAACCACTAGTAGTCAATCCCACTAGAGCATACTAGGGGCTAACCCTGCTAGCAGCTAATGCCTACTAGCGGCTAAGCATTCATGTGGCTACATATCATACCAAAAACCAGCTCCACATCACAAAACACACCATAAAGTTAAATATACAGAACCTAGAGCCTTTCTCTAAACAGAGATCACATAACTTAAACATAAACTTTCTATTAAAAAAAAAAAAAAAAAAGGCCATCTGACATTAACAATTAATGCTCGACCCAGTTTCCCAGAACAAACAGCTTTTTATAGAATGTCTAATCAGCTACCTCGGTTCAGGTTAGCACTCTCATCACCTGATCGTGGTGCCTTCTGGGAAACTGAGTCTACAAACTAAGACTACACAAACAAACATAGAGGGCAAAACGGTGCCCTCTAGGGGCGAACCCTTACAAATGCTGAGTGGTTGGAACAGACAAAAGTCATGCATTTATTTTATTACAGTCATAAACAACATATTCCGAACCTGTAATTACAACTATGATCAACACAAAAGAACAGTGCACAACACTATTCTTCTTATTTTTAAGTAACACCTTTTTATACTCTTTGACATTTAATATAGTGTGACTAAGTGACTCTACTCCTTTTCTTTTTATTATTTTATGTTTTTGTATTGTTTCTTATTGAATAGATTTTTCTTCCTCATCTTCTTCTTAATATCATCATCTTTATAAAGAGGTATATAAGGATTATTTTTACATTCTCACTATGCTTGCAGTTATTTTAGGATTGTACAGCATTTTGGCCATCTGTATAAATAAATATATGAATAAATTAGACTTGACCTGACTTGACACTATCTTATATATATATATATATTTTTTATGGGAAAAAAATCACATCATCTCATGGTTTTATTTTAGTAGTTGTATTAAATGTTTAAATATAAATATATTATCCTAAATATATCAGGACACATTTTAAACAATTAATCAATCAATTAATCAAAGAAAAATATTTATTTATTTTATATACATAAACGACCTCTCGCGGCTCAGCTGCAATACCGCCACGGGCCACCAGGGTTCCGCCGATAACACTTTTTGAAAAAACAAAAACAAAAAACAAAAAATGCTCTAACCGCGGGATGTGGATGTACTGTAGTAAAACATAAACTATGCTGCCACCATTAAGCTCATATCGCTCTTGTCTATATATAAATACCAAAATGAAGTTATATATATATATTATATATAAACACACACACACACACACACACATACGGGCGCGCGCGCGAATCTAAATATCGGATGTCGTCGTTTGTTGCGTCAGTGACGAGTGACGTCTGTAACGTTGCAATAGATGTTCAATAACTTAACACATTAACTCTGTTTACCTTGATCTGGATTAACAGATTTACAGATGAAGTGGCTCAAATTTTTAATACAATGAAGGTAAAGTTGTACATGTTGACTAGTGAACATTTAAAGTTGTATATTTTGATTAATTATGTGCTTTACAAAGGTTTATAACTCGGACACGGAGCTATCACCTGATACGTTATATTGTCTTATATTACAAAATGTGATGGCGCGATTTTCACGTATTCTCGTCCACGTCGATAAGGTTATAGATAGACAGTTAGACTGCTGTTTAGCCAGTGATGTAGGGGGAAAATCAAGCATAAAATAATATTTTTTTGATTTACAATAAATGCTATCAATATTGATTTATCAACTGATAATACATAATCACAGTCTTGGCTAAATAATAAAACTGAGCTAGGTTGGATCTGGCTCCTAAGTTAATTAACTATGATATTAGGCTACGTTACTATGTCTAAACATTCATTAGTTTATTAGTTTAATTATTCTGATAATATTGAATCCATTCCTTTTTAATTTATTTGAATAACATTATTTGTGATAAAACTGATATAAATAAATTAATTCTGTGTCTCACTTACTGCAAAAGTAATAGAACCCCCAGTACTGTTAATAATGGTTATTATATGATTTACATATATTAAATTATACAATATATTAGAGATTAAAACCAATTCCTGTATTACCACATTAACGGAAAAATCGATTTATTACATTTATAATAGAGATGCACCGGTCGATCAGCCAGTGACTCACAAATGCTCAACAAGCGCTCAAGACTTTGGCGGCATTTGAGGCGCTAAAACGTCACCGTTTCTGTATAATCCTACAGGTAGTACACTCTAATACTTACACACACACTGGCATCCCATGGGATAGGAGTGATTTACTTGATAAGTTTGTTTAGAAGTAATAGTTATGGAAGATGACAGAAAATGTTACATTTAGTTTCATTTTATTTGAAGTTAAATGTTAACCTCTTGTTTTTGAAGGTAGTTTGTATTGTTTAAATGCTGCACTTGTTTTTTTTAAAAGAGAAAACTAATGCTATAAGGAACAGGCTACATTTAATTGTGTTCAATTCAGTTGTGAAGCAGGTCAAAAAAGCTAATGTATTAAACTTTATGACAGCGTCATAAAAAAGCGTTAAAAATGATTCAAGGTAATTGTAGCACAATAAAAAAAAAAAGTAATTTCAAATCACAATATTTATAAAATTGTGACACTTACAGAATCACAATATTAACCAAAATGTGCAACTACATAAGTAACGTGATAAAATTGTATCTGGTGGCGAATGATGATTCTCCTCCCCACAATATATATTTGATGCCTTAAAACCTGGCAGTAAAATTCCCTATTGGCAGTGTGGCACCAGGGGACAAAATCTCTATGCAGAATGTCGCAAATGTTGAAAAGACGATGAGCATGCACTTGGGCCTGCCTTGCCTTTTTTGGTTGTGAAGATGATGGGCTCCTCCACTCTGAAAACAGTTGCAATTCCACTTTGAAAACTGTACCAATACACACAAGTTTCGTCACGGAAATGTTTTTCCGATCCACCGTAATGATCCTCGTCATGAAGGACCGGTTTTCTACAGCACGCTGACGGAGTTCTTGGCAGAGTTCGACGCAATGGTCCTTCTACTCCTGGGTCAGCAGCCTGAGGATTAACTTGGCAGTGACACGGCACATGTTCAAATCACACATGAGGATTGTTTGGACTGTTCCGTATGACACACAGACAATGGGAGCAATGTTGTGGATCGCTCTTTGATGATCATTATACACGTTGTCGAATGGTTTCAACATTTTCGGGGTTGAAGGTCTTCCTGATCTTTCATTGTCTTCCAGTGATTTTCTTTAACACCTGAAGCAAAGCACCTTGAATGAGGCATTGCTGAAACTTGCTGAATCATGTCAAAAGTCAGTGGCAGATCAGATTTGCATAATTTCTCTTTCTCTCTTTGTTCTAACTTGCTGTCTATGATGAAATGTGATGTGGAAACTTGCATGGTCAGAATAGCACCAGTTGCACAGCTCCCTATGTAAAGTACACAGGACGATGTCTTTTGGCACACTGACTTATGAAGGTTGGTGCTCTCTGTGACTGAGCATGCAGCCTTGTACTGCAACATGTTGGCATGTTACAAAAGTCTCTAAGCTTTTTGATACCACCTCGTACTTCAAAAATGCTAGACTTGAGCTCCTTCTTTATGACATTAGTTACATTAATCATCCAATTGTACTTTTATGTTCTTTCCTGTGACAAATATATTTTTATAAAGCCAAATATTTGTAGTGTGTGATTTTTCACATATCTATTCTTAAAAATAATGAGAGATGATTCCGTGGCCTTAAGTCAACCACTTAAACAGCTTATAGCAAGCTATAATACATGCTGTAACAAATTAATATTTGTTGAATAAAATAATCAGATTATTCATCAAATTGTTTTTTTCTCTCTTAGGAACATCAGCGCTTACTGCCACATCGAGGTAAATCTTTCCAAGGCCGCTATTCACAGTCATCCCATCTTCAAGATTCTGTACCTGGTGTGTAAATACCTAAATTAACATAAGAGATATTGATTTACTGTAGGGGCTAAGACAAAGCAGAGTGTGGAAGAAAAATCTTGTGTGATGTGTATTTTTCTCTGGTTTTACAGTTAAATCGGAAAAGCTGGTGGAGCTAATTGAAGTACGTAAGTTTAACATTTCTGGACATTCTCAGGAATCTCTCTCAGCAATGAAGGAATGTCTCCCCCAGACACGAGCTCGTGCCCCGGCCCCTGGCACGAGAAGAGGTATCGCTCACAACTCGCTCACAACTCTTTTTTTTTTTCAAACAGTTTATTATGCACTAAACAACCTGATGCAATTGTTTTGTGTTGTAAAATGTATGTAAGTGTGTGAAAATAAAAGTAACCTAAAAGGTTCAAGTGCTTGTGTGTATAATCTTGGTGGATGTTCTTAATATTTTCTAGTTGCATTTATGAGTGTTTTATAAATATAAAATAGTTTCTAAAGCATCCATCCATCCATCCATCCATCTTCAACCACTTATCCAAAGTCGGGTTACGATGGTAGCAGTTCCAGCAGGGAACTCCAAACTTTCCTTTCCCCAGCCTCCTCAGCTAACAGGCCAGTGTGGAGATATAATTTCTCCACCTATTCCTTGGTCTGCCCTGTGGTCTCCTTCCAGCTGGACATGCCAAGAACACCTACCTAGGAAGGCGTCCTGGTGACATCCTTACTAGATGCCCGAACCACCTCAACTGGATCCTTTTCACACAAAGGAGCAGCGGCTCTACTCTGAGTTTCTCATGGATGACTGAGCTTCTCATCCTATCTCTATGAGAAAAGCTGGCTACCCTCCTGAGAAAACCAAATTTCGGTCGCTTGTATTTGCGATCTTGTTTTTTCGGTTATGACCCAACAATCATTGGAACAAAGATTGACCGGTAGACTGAGAACTTTTCCTTTTGGCTCAACTCTTGTTTCGTCACAACAGTGTGGTAAAGCAACTGCAATACCGCCCCCACTGCTCCAATTCTCCGGCCAACCTCACTCCGGGGCAACGACTCACTCCCTACCTGGAGTTCCTGTTGAGAACCATAGCCACAGATTTCGAGGTGCAGATCCTCATCCCTGCTGTTTCACATCTGCAAACAGATCTAGCAAGCGCTGCAGGTCACAGACTGATGTTGACATCTGCAAAAAGCAGCGACGCAATCCTAAGCCCTAGTCTTCCACGCAGTCCCGGACTTCCACGCAATGTTGGAAAAGTCGTGTCAACCAAGACAGCCCCTCAACACCCAGAGCCTTCAGCATTTCCGGATGGATCTTGTAAATTCCCAGGGCTTTGCCGACATTTGACCTCACCCAGGGAGATCAACGCCGACCCCCCCGTCATCCTCTAGCTGTGTCTCTGCAAAAGAGGATGGATTAGTCGGGTTCAGGATCTCCTCAAAATGCTCTTTCCACCGCCCGATTACTGCGCGCGCCTGTGATGGCCGCCTTGCTCCTCATTTACTCCGAAGCCCCCTAGATAGGTGGCCTCCCCTATTTGTAGGTGTGCGAAGGGGCGGGGCCGTGGAATTAGGCATTGCTAGTGAGCCATCCCTCCTGATGAGCCCGGGCTTCTCCCCGCGCTATATATCACATTGAGGAGTGCAGCTCGCGGTTAGTTGGGCTAATGGACTTTATCCAGCGGTGTGAGTGCGACGCACGCACGGAGCGTGGAAGAGTGGCAAGCTAGCTGTGCAAATGGAACGTGCCCCATTGACTTTAAAGAGGCGAGTGCGTCTTGATCTCCACCGTCGAAGACAGCGGCGAGCTCGCTGCCGGAGCTCTCGCGGTTCTTTAACTCTCGCACAGAGCCGTATTATGTGACCCTGCCACCGAAGAGGAAAAGGCCGCAAGGTGGATCATGTCACGGCCCTTGTTCCCGCCAGAGGAACGCCGCCCAGCCACCAGATGTCAGAGAGGACTCCTGTCTGAGGCCACGCCCACAGAGAAAGCTGGAGGAGAGTCAGCGCGAGCGGACAGAGGCAGGAGCTGCTGTCCAGATGGGCCTACGCTGCCATTCTGCCTGCTGCCACCGCTCACCAGCCTGTGTCGCATGCCAGCGGGGCACTGCCAACCTGACCTGCACGTGTACAACATTCCTTTCCCTTTCTTTTCGTCCTCCCTCCTTTAACCCTTTCCTTTCCCATTTATCCTAAATAAATTACCCTTTTTCCCGTAAGACCTCGCCTCGTGTCCGTTCTTCATGGTACCACCTGTGCACATAGGGTCAAAGCTGGTACACCCTCCTGAGATGCCGGATGGTTTTCCAGAAGAAGTCGTTCTCCATGGATTCTCCAAGCTCCTCCCTGATTATATAATATTTTAGTGCGTATTGTGGAACGGTGGCTTAGTGGATAGCACTGTTCCCTTGCACCTCCTGGGTTTAATTCCCGCCTTATGTTATGGTTTTGTGAATGGAGTTTGCATGTTCTCTGTGCTTGGTGGGTTCCTTCCAGGTACGCTGGTTTCCTCCCACAGTCCAAAGACATGCAGATTAGGGTAATTGACATTCCCAATTTGTCCGTATTGTGTGAATGCCGATTGGAGGTCCTGCCACGGTTGTAAAAGAAATAAATACAGTAGTCAACATTGGCCTCTACATTCCCTAGTTGGACTGCAGAGGTTCCTAGATCGATGGATGGATGAATACTGCTTATAATATTCATGTAAGACACTGCCAGCTAGCAAGAGATTAAAAGGCCCCGAATATTGATGTATTTCTGGTACATTCTATGTGTTATTTGGTTGCTCTCTTTGAAGGACGAAATGAGTTGTGGGCAGCCAAGGGAGAGACAATAAAGGTTCATCAGTCCAAAATGGAAACACAATGGTAACTATTCAAAAATCACTAAGTCATGTATAATTTGTCATTATCATTTATCTACAGGCAATCTATTGTTAGTGTTTTCATACTGTATCCCAAAAGTCATGTTCAACATTTAACATAATAAAACATAATAAAAGTCATCTGATCGTGGCGGATCTTACTATTCGGCAAATACAACCTCAGACAAACAACAACATATAATTTTTTTTCACTGTGCCATTATTTATTTAACATAAATGAAACTAAATGGAAAAAAATGTGTTCAATACTAAGTACTTTAGCAACAATTTCTCACAGTAATCATTTCCTGTATGATTTTACAAGTCTCTCACATGGTTGTGGAGGAATTTTTGGCCATTATTCTTCACAACATTGCTTCAGTTCAATGTGTTTTTTGGAAATTTACATATGCACAACTCTGTCAATGTCTCTTTCAGTTAGGTTCAGGGCTAGCCTTTGTTTAGGCCATTCGAAAACCTTTATTATTTTATTTTTAAGCCAGTAGATTTACTGGTCTATTTTGAAATATTGTCCTGATGCATGACAGAATTTCGACCAAGCTTTTGCACATTTGCCTCTATAATACTCTGGTATACAGAGGAGTTCATGGTCCTCCCAATGACTGCAGGAGCCCGGGTACTGGCCCACTTCACTGCTTTGTTTGTGTGAGGGTGTGAGGTGTTTCAGCTGAAATACTGTTTGGTTTTCCGCAAACATGGGGCTGTGTATTAAGGTTAAACAAATACACTTTGGTCTCATCTGTCCATATGACATTGTTACAGAAGTCTTGTGATTTGTTCAGATGCAGGTTTATGAACCTCAGTTGTGCTTCCATGTTCTTCCAGAGGCTTTATCTTGGCAACCCCTCTGAACAAACTGTACTTTTCCATCTACTAATTATGCTGTCTTTTTGCTTGAATGTTTAACATGCTCAGTGAGGCATGTAGGGTCTTAGATGTAGGTTTTTTTTGTTCTTCTGAGCATTGCACAGTCTGACTGGGTGAATATACTGCAATGTCCACTCCTGGGAAGTCTTAAATGCTTTTCACTTGTGAATAATCTTTCTCACTGTAGAATGTTAGAGTATTTGATTGGAAATGGTTTTATAACCAATTCCAGATTGATGTGCAGCAACAATCCTTTCTCATTGCTTGTCTTTCCCTCTTGGCATTGTTTTAACACACACCTAAATGCTCCAGACCAGCAAACTGCCAGAACTTCTGCTTATATAGTGGTCTGCATGACTGGTGATAATTAATTAATCACGGGCTGATGATTAGCAGCAACTTACCCTCTTAAATCCCATGGAAGTAGTAAGAGGTACTTCCCACTTGTTTTTTTTTCTTTTTGGTTTAATTTTTGTTAAATAATGGCAAATAATTTGTTCTATTTGCCTAATGCTAAGACACACTCCAAACAAATTATTTTATACTTTTGAACATGACTGTATATTAACATGATTTCTCTTAGATTTACTCTCTCATTTGTTTTTTAGCAAATCATATTGGAGGACCGAATATACAGAAAACTTTAGTCTCCCTAAAGTTTACCATCCACCTCGTACCTCAAAGAAAACAGCACACCATTTGGTCTCAACATTTCAGCTTTCACCTGAGACGATGAATGTGGACAAGAGTCGAAGGACAGAATACCAGTCCAGATACGGCCCTAAGGTAGTGTAAAACTGTGTATAATTGCAATTTCTAAAAAACAAACAAACAAACAAACGTTACATAGCATTTTTCACGGAAACTACAAAATTAAGAATGGACAAGACACTCATTGAACAATTGATTTGGACTTTTACTCCAGTGACCAAATTTAAAAATAAATATTACTCACATTGGGTTGCATGTAAATGTTTGCATATCTATTTTCAATAATAATGAGAGCCCCCAGGTGGCCCAGGCCCTCACCGCTTATTGCAACTACTATAGTTGATATAGCCCTCACTGCTATAGCTTATAGCAAAAAATAGGCCCTTGTATAAAAAATGACTTTGCGTTCATTAAAATGATGATTTGTCACACTTTATACTTACTGTGTTCTTTTTTCTTACAGGAAAATCGGAATCTAACGCCACATCTGGAGGAACTTACCGGACGATACTATGCACAGGCATCCAGTCTTCAGCATTCTCTGCTTGGTGTGTGGATATTAACATTAACTAATCAGCTGTTACCTGAAATGTTGCCATGATCTGCTCCCTTGATAGTTCTCCAGAAATAATTTCTTTTACTAGAATAAATAATCGTACCTGATGCGTCTGATTTTACAGGAAAAAGAGAAAGGCTCATAAAGCTGATTGAAGCACAGAAGACGAACGCAAGTGGAAATGTGAAGGAAGCTCCTTTGAAGTCAGAGTGTATGCCCCAGACGCGAACTCGTTCACGGCCCACTGGGGCCAGAAGAGGTACCACTCACAACATTGTTCGTTTAAAAAAGTTTGTTATGCACTAAACAAAATAACACAATTCAAGTTAGTGTCTTTAAAACCTTGTTACATGCCGATCTGCAAATCCTGTTCTATCTATCTTTGGTCTTTGGATATTGCATACTTTACTAGCTTACACACTTACCACTGTGTTCATTTAGAGTCACAATTAGGAAGAACAATCTTTTAAACTGCAACAAGGAATGACATTAAAAACTTTGTGCATAGAATAGAGAAAGTGTTTGGATATCTGCAAACTTTCACCCAATCAACCGGAAGAGACAAACACACACGCACGCACACACGCACGCACGCACGCACGCACGCACGCACGCACGCAC